>LPNX010910806.1:612642-657660 GCA_001517045.1 Pseudotsuga menziesii | reverse complement strand
GGACAGAGTTGATCTATTTGATCTATGCATTTTTAATATAAAAATACAAAAAAATTACAAATAACAACTATTATTACACTGAGGTTAGTATCATGCTCATTAATCTATATCATAAAAGAATCACAAATAACCTGTATAATGCTTATTAGTTACATTTTATACTTACCATTATATTAGGATATTGTACATTTCTTTAATTTTAATTTTAGTTCATAGGTATTATGAGGAAGATATTCATTCATGAACTCTATCCATGGATAGAGTTGATGAACTCTGTCCAGATGGACAGAGTTGATGAACTTTGTCCATGCAGAGTTCATCAACTCTATCCCTGATCACTTTACTTATCATAAGGGATTTTAGTTTTTTTAATATAAATCATAAACAAAAAAATATCATTACACATAAAATACCAAATATTACTGATTACCGATACGTTTGATCTATGTATTTCTAATATAAAATACCAAATATTACAAATAACAATTATTATTACACTGAGGTTAGTATCATTCCCATTAATTTATGTCATAAAAGAATCATAAATAACGTGTCAAATGATTATTAGTTATAGTTTATACTTACCATTATATTAGGATATTGTACTGATTGATCTGATTATTAATCCTATAAATAGCCAAAGATCAACTCTGCATTCATAAAAGTAATATCTGTTTGTGGTTAAGCTTTAACATATACAAAGGGTTATAGAAATAATATATACAAAGTAATCTACTTACACCTAAGGTCTAAGCTAAACTAATTACAACCTGTATCAATATGACGTAATATGCAAATGTTGATTATTAGACTTTTCATACTATAACATTTTGTACATTGTTGGCAGGTATCATTCATTTTTTCGGTGGTTGGTTTGTTTTGCTTCCTTCGTTGTTCGAGTTTATTTGTAGATATGGGTCGCAGTGTCATTTATATAAAGAAGGGTCATTTATCTTTATTTGTAGATATGGGTCATAGAGTATTTGTAGCTATAGATATGATTAATCAAATGTATAACTCCAATTACTCCACGACTGATATCTACACATAAAATTTAGAGGAATCAAAAGTGGTAATGCTTTTACTTGTTTATTCTTCAAGGTATGTACTATTACCCACATTTATCATTCGATAGTTAATGTTTGGATAGAGTGCATTTATGTCAATGTGGATAGAGTGCATGAACTCTATCCACATAGACAGAGTTCATGTAGTCTGTCCACATGGACATAATTCATGTGGACAGAGCACATGAATTCTATCCAAATGGACAGAGTGCAACATCTTTTTGTTTGGAATTAAATTCTGCCAGTGCTTCCTATACTTTATTTTGTTATAACATGTCTTTTATTATGGTAAGTATTTATATTGCTAATAAGTGTACCTATAATGTCCCATGTAGTTAATACAAAATAAATCTAAATTTTTATCCCACTACTCCAAGATTAGGTCTATGATTACCATTGCTTCCTGCTTTGTTTGTATTTGGGTGGCTTACTAGATAAACATGATTAGTATAATTTTAATTGTTTTTATTTTTGAGTGCTTACATTGTAACAACCTATCGTAATAATTCAAATCGATAACAATTTTTTTATGATTTTATGGAATAATGAAAATATTTGTAGATATAATTTATGTATTAATCTAGGATTTAAATTAAGATTTATGTTCATGAATTGATTCTTTGACATAAAGAAATGTAAATTTTACTTAATATTTGACGATATTGGTTCCATTCATTTAAAAAATAATAACACATAAAAGACATAGAGATTGGCACATTAATTTCTCATACATCCAACTATAAATTAGCTATATTCATTTTAAGAACTATTAGATAATATTCGAGACATCTAGGTCCTTATTAAAAACTTAGTTTTTTTAGTAGCTAGGTCTTTGAAGTTGAAAAATTAACATGTAGATTTGAATATGTTATGAGTTGATATATTAGATAATATTAAGGACATCTAGGTCCTTATTAAAAACTTAGTTTTTTTAGTATATAGGTCTTTGAAGTTGAGGAATTTACATGTAGAATTTGAATATGTTATGAGTTGATATTTGTGTAAACTTGTAGATATCATATCAAATGGAAATAGATAATAAATTAGCTATATTCATTTTAAGAACTATTAGATAATATTAGGGACATTTAGGTCCTTATTAAAATCTTAGTTTTTTTAGTAGCTAGGTCTTTGAAGTTGATTAATTAACATGTAGAATTTAAATGTGTTATGATTTTATATTTGTGTAAAATTGTAGATATCATATCAAATGGAAAGAGAGCAGCCTTTGAGACAGAAGCGTAGGAGGTCATCACATTCTTCGGGAGTTGGTGTCCCAAATGAAAATAAAATATTGTCAACTTCATCTCGGGATTCAAGCTTATTGTATAGTTCACATTCATCTGATCATCGACGTGGCGATAGTGGTAGAGATGACTCCCCCTTATCCTCTATGGGTGAATGTGGATCTCGACCTTCTGTACGGGAGACAAGCATGGATGCAGACAAAGTTTTGCAAGAGGCTCGTCATCCTACACAAGGTGGTGAAGGTCAATCTAGGACACAATATGTCCAACTAGCCGAGGGTTGTACACCCATTACGACCTATCCATCAGATTTACCGGAGGAGCTTCCATGGGAAAGTGGTCATCAACAAACGACCATTGAAATTTGTAGGGCTCACTATGACAAGCTGCAAAATGATATTTCTAGTTTGGATCTCGCTCAACAGAACAAACAAAGTATAGAGATGGTTTTGCAATCATTACAAAAATTCATTGAGTTATATTAGGATCTTGGACCAACAACATACGGTTTTGTTGCCTTGATGTAGAAAAGAAAGGCACAAGTGATGGGTCTAGACAAGTGGGTTGTTGTGAAGGAGAGAGTGACTAGAGAACATGCCAACTCAATGTTTAACTTCAAAGAGGGCCTAAAGCATAAAGAATTGAAAGTGAAATATTTTAAGCACCTTGAACTTGCACATTTTTACATGATCGGTTCCTTGCAGTCTATGGTCGATTGCCATGGAACGATGAGGTTCCTAATTATTTTGCTAGGTTTTTTTATGTCGATTTTTTTTAGGAATGAAGCTATACTATACTTATATTCATTCTAAGTTTTATGGAGTTGGAAAGGGGAGGATATATAATCGAAAAGGTTCCCTTAGAGATCCTAGTACTCTTTGACCTCCACCTTAGATATCTCGTCCACCTAGGCTTGTGACTTGCAAATTGGAGATGGAGCCCACATCATAAGTTGGAAAAACTGCAAGGCCTAATGTTGTTGAAGGTTTGACTTCGGCATTTGTAGGAGTTGATGTTGGATTGAGTCAAGAGATGGCTTGAGCCACTATTCAGAAATATTTTGTTTGCCAAAAAAATCATGAGTTAGATTGTATGGGCATTGAATATCTAAAGGCCTATGCCAAGGTTTGTCGTGATATTGCTTCAGAGAGAATATATAATGACACGTCAAGTATAGGAGAGGTTTGTGTACTTTCAATCTATTAACTTTTTTTATTTCTTTTGAATTGAAAATTTTGTTACATTATATCTATGTATGATAAATTATTTTTGATGTATAGTAATAAATACGTTGTGTAAATTTTTATTGGTTTTAGTTTTCTCAGCTGTTAAATGAACATAATTTTAGAGTCTCCACTAGTCAAAATGCTGGAAATGTAGAAGAGCATTTTGGAGAGGTATATTAATACTGACATATTTATATTTATGTTTGAAATATATTTTATTTTTTGTTTTTAAATTTAACGATGTATCTTATTGTTAATTTGACTTATCCATGCACGTTTCATTAGATTCCAACTTTTTAGATGATTTTCCATCTATTGTGAGCTAATGATTTTATTTTTTTTTGTTTCGGTTTTAAGTTAATTGCTTACGCTTAATTTTGTTTGCTTTTACTATGATTTATTTATTAACAAAATTTAAATTTTAAGGGAAGAAAACATATTGAAATTGGCGGTGAAGATATAGGTTCTCTAATGGATGTGGATATTGGCACCGAGGTAATTTTGTTCATAATTGAATTGTTCTTGAATTGTTCTCTAATATATAAGTTTAAGTAGTTTAAATAATTTTTGACATTTGTAAATTGCTTTTATATATGTTGAAGCTTGGGTCTCTTCGATCTTTTCAAGGAAAATGGAAGACTCCATTGGAGGATAGTGGTGGAATTGTAAGTTTAATATTTTTTTTTGAATTTAGTTTAAAATAGTATAAATAATTTGTAAGATTTAAAAATTATTTTTATACATGTTGTAGCTTGGGTCTCCTCCACCTTTTAGAGGCAAAGGGAAGACTCCATTGGATAATAGAGAATTTGAGGTAATTTTGTTAATAATTGAATTGTTCTTCGATATATTAGTTTAATGTTTTAATGTTTTGATTTTAGTTTAAGATTCTTTAAATAATTTATGATATTCATAATCTGTTTTTATACATGTTGCAGCTTGTTATGAGTCCAAGGGAAGACCCTAGTGGAGGATAGTGGCGGGACTTCCATTTAGAGAATTATTTATATTGTTATTTTTTGTTGATATATATATATTGTAGTTGATTTGGACATCGAGGAGCTTAATTTTTGGATTATATACGTGTACATTGAACTCACATGTTCATGATAGTTTTTTTGGATTATATGCATGTACATTGACCTTAAATGTTGTTTTTTTGGATTATATACATGTATATGTAAAGGTTAAGAATATTAGGAAGTTTTGATAGGTGCAAGTATATGAATGTATGTATTATTAAATTTATGTATGTTTATTGTTGAGAAGTTGAGAATGATAGGAATGTTAGGAAGTTTTGATAGGTGCAATTTAATGTTAAGAATGAATATATGGGGAATGTTAATTGTAAGAATGAATACATGGGGAATGTTAATGTTAAGAATGAACATGGGGAATGTTAGGAGTGAATGTGTGAATGAGGAATGCTAATGTTAGGAATTCAAATGTTAGGAAAGGTTAGGAATGTTAGGAAGTTTTGATAGGTGTAAATATATGAATGTATGTATTATTGAATTTATGTACATTTGTAGATATAAAAAAAATTCAGTGTTGAGAAGTTGAGAATGTTAGGAAAGTTAGGAAGTTTTGATAGGTGCAATATAATGTTAAGAATGAATATGGGGAATGTTAGGAATCAATGTGGAAAATGTTAGAAATAAATGTTTGGAAACATTAGGAATGTTAGGAAGTTTTGATAGGTGAAAATATATGAATGTATGAATGAATGTTAGGAAGTTTTGATAGGTGCAAATATATGAATGTATGTATTATTAAATTTATGTATTTATGATTGTATGTATTATTAAGTTTATGTATGTTTGTAGATGTAAAATATTTTCAGCATTGAGAAGTTGAGAATGTTAGGAATGTTAGGAATTTCTGATAGGAATATTTTTTATTACTAAGTTAAAATTAGCAACTTGATTCTGAATTCTAATAAATTAAATCTCAATCCATGAAGTTTCTAAGGTAACATTAGCAACTTGATTCTGAATTCTAATATTTTTTTTTTTAGACTGTAACATAGGGTAGGATTAATTAAAGACCGGTGAAAAAGCCACCGGGTGCTGTATTACATCATAAGCTGGACTCAAATTCTCATGAGCAAACTGAAAATCTCATGAATTATAAAGTAGCTTACATAGCCACAGAGATCTAAAATTCTAAAAAAAAACATAACAGCATAATATATCGGTGAGCAACGCATAAGGATGAAAGGAGAGAGGGGGAAGAGCTAGTTGGAGTTAAACTTCTCCATGATATTCTTGACTGCTGTCTCCAGCACATAAATTCGATTCCCAAAGTCTCCTATGACATTGGCAGCGTCTTTGAACTGAGAATAGACAACATCTTGAAAGTAGTTCATCCCTCCTTTTGTTTCCTTGAGATCGTTCTTGAGAGATCGCAGGTCAGAGGAGAATTTCTTCCATTGCTTGTGGTCTTCTTCAACATTGGCTTTGAGCAGGTTTCCTTGTTCATCTGATTTTAATTTGAGGTCATCCAAGGACTGTTGGATCTCAGCAAGTCTCTCTTCCACAGTTAACGGATTGGACGACGAACCCACTAAAGCCATGAGATCAGGTGCGAGGTGGGCAACCGTGAGGAACCAGGGGAGAGAGAAGTATCCAAAGGCGGTCTCCAGAAACCTGTAGAGACCCAGTAACAAAGGAAGACTGCTCTTGATGACTGCTCAATAAGAGGACAGGCCTGCCCGTAATAAAGAGGAGAGGAGATCTCGAGAAGAGGCTGGGAAAGATTTGAGGTACTGAAGAATCTCCAGAGCACTCAGTGTTATTCCATCAAAGTGACTTGAAGGCTCGAGGACATCACGAAATTGATTCCCACTCCAATCCTGAAGAGATTTAGGGAATAAAGCAGAAGGAATCTCTACCAACGATGATTTAGGGAATATTGCAGTAAGAATCTCTGCCATTGACAACCAGGACGCCTCTGCCCAACACAGCAGCCTTATTGGCCTCCAGATCCGCCTGCTCATTTAGTCCACGTAGAACGTGGAAGAAAATGATTTCTTTGAATTTTGAGGCTGATAAGAGGATTTTTTTAAGGATAGAGATTAAGTAGATGTTGGTCGGGAAATTTTTGGATCTCAGGGCTTGGATGATCAGTTTCGAGTCTCCAAACACTACTAGAGAGTCTAAGTTTCTCTCTTGGGCTTGCTTGAGGCCTTGCCATAAAGCCAACGCCTCTGCCTTATTGTTGGACATTGAGCCTAGCCCCCAAGCATAGGTGGCTAAGATAGAGTTCTCGTCTGAAAGGAGGACCCCTCCTCCTCCTACTAGCCCTGGGTTGCCTTTTGAGGCTCCATAAAAAAAGAGGGTGCTTTCCTTTAATTTGGATCTCCACATTAGGAATTCATTTTTTTCTAGGCGGATTTCCCAATTAGCATGGTTTGAGATGATTGGAGTGGGAATAGGCTCAGGAAACAGGAACTGAGCCAGCCATCTTTTCTCATGGGGATCCATGTCTCTGGAATTCTTGAGCTGGATCTTGGATTCCGATAACTCCCCCATGAGGGCTTTGCACTTGATTGCAATCTTGATGCTTGTATTTTCCTCATCCCTGAGATTCAGCTATTACGTTCCAGCCAGATCTTCCAGCAAATTGCTTTTGGGGCCCACATCCAAATTGATTTAAGAAGGTCTTTTTTATGGAGATCAAAAGGGGAGATGGAGGCCTAGGATGCAAACATATCAGAAATGGAGTGGGGGATAGCAAGATCTTCAAGAATTAGGAGGAGGACCTCTGACCAGATTCCTTGGGAGAAAGGACAAGTTATCAGGAGATGATTCATTGTCTCTTCCTCTAAGCAGCATAGAGGACATCTTGACGGACCTTCCATACCTCTTTTCTTTAGATTGTCCCCTGTCAGAATACTTTTATGAGCAGCTGTCCAGGAGAAGAAGCCAATCTTAGGAACGAACGGGTAGTTCCAGATAAAGTTCCAACTTGCTGGATTGTGGGCAGCGTGAGGCAGAGATAGGAAGGCTCTGTATCCTTCTACAGTTGTGTATCTACCTGAGCACTGACCCCACCCTGTTCTGTCTTTACTGAGCTTTGCTGAAGGCGCTTTCCCTTGGAGATGCTGAATTAAATAATATTTTTCATCATTTAACCAGGTGGGGATATTGCCAAAATGCCAATCCTTCCAGATGCAGTCTCCTTCTTCCTCCCAACTTGAGATGTCCCAAAGAGTTTCTATGTTATTGTTTTGAGTCCAGGCCATAATATTCCTTATCCCAGAAGTTTGTCCCAGTGGTTGTTCTCCCATGATGGAGTCCTCCCACAACTTGATTTTCTTCCCATTTCTAGGGATCTAATGGAGGTTGGGTTGGAGGTGATGAAGGACTTTGAGACAGAGCTTATAGATGGGTGAGCCTTTCTTGTGAGGAGTTGGACTATCCAGACATATTAGCCTTTTCCCAGGGAAGTATTTCTTTCTTAGAACCTTTTTTCTCCAACTATCTCTTCCAGAGACCAGATTCCACAGAATTTTGGCCCCCATGGCCAAGTTTTGTCTTGCCAGATCCCTGACTTGAAGGCCTCCCTCCTTGTAAGGCATTTGGATTTTATTCCAGCTAACCAGATGGATTCAATGGAGGTTCCCTTTGCCTCCTTCCCAGAGGAACTTCCTTATCAGCGTCTCCAATTTTTTTAGGATAGAGACCGGAGCAAGCAGAATGAAGTTTTGATAAATTGGAATATTCATGAGCACTGATTTGAGCAGCACTGTTTTACCTGCTAGGTTTAACCAATTGGAGCCAGAGTTTTGGATTTTGTTCTTAAATTTGTCAATGATAGGGGACCAGTAAGCGGCTCTCGATCCCTTCTTAAAAATCGGAACGCCTAAGTAGATGAAGGAGTCCCAATCGTGAACAACTTCCATGCCAAGAGTTCTGGCTATTTCCCCTAGTTCCTTTACTGGGCAATTCCAACCATAAATCTTACTCTTCTAAAAGTTGATTTTACTTCCTAAAACCAGTTTATAAGCTTCAAGCTCTTTTTTGAATTGATTTGCCAAGAAGATGCTAGCTCCGCCTAAAAGGATCATGCCATCTGCGAACTGAGCATGGTTTATGTCATTTACCTTTGGAGCCAATCGGAGTCCTGAGAGTAGATTCTTCTACTTACTGGAGATTAACTGAAAGCTTAGGACAGAAGCTTGAATTGCGTAGAGGAGAGGCGATAAGGGACAGCCTTGTCGGAGCCCTCTGGACGCTTGAAAAAAGTTAGTGGATCTGCCATTTACAAGGGGGGCTATCCACGGGGAGCTGATACAGCCTTGCACCAAATTAATAAATTGGGGAGAGAAACCAAGATTCTTCATAACTAAAAAGAGGAAGTCATGTCTGACCCTGTCAAAAGCGTTGGCGAGATCAAGCTTTATCACCATTCCTTCTTCTTTATTCTGAAAGCTAGAGTGGATGGCCTCTTGAACAAGGAGGATATTATCTTGGATCTTTCTCCCTTTAATGAACCCCCCTTGATTCTCTGGGATGACTCTGGGGAGGATTTTTTTAAGCCTATTTGCAATAATTTTGGTTATAATCTTGTAACTTAAGTTGCAAAGGGAGATTGGTCGAAATCTGGAGAAGGAAGTGGCTCCTTTTTCTTTCGGGATTAAAGTTAAAAAGGCAAAATTTGTGCTTCCCCCAATCCTGCAGGTGATTTGAGAGTGCCTTACCATCCTTAAAAGGTCCAATTTAATAATATCCCAACAGCTAATGTAGAATCTGACAGTCAATCCGTCAAGGCCAGGGGCGCTATCAGGCTTCATTCGGAACAAGGCTCTCTTTAGTTCTTTTAGGGAGATTGGGGCAGTAAGAAGGAGGTTATCAGATTCTTGAATCAGAGGAGGAATGAGGCCAAAGGGGTGGCCCAAAGGGTTTAAGGGGTCTTCATCTGGAGCTGAAAAGAGATCTTTGAAGGTAAGGAAGGCTGCTTTCTTTATTTCTTCAGAGTCTTTTATCAGGTATCCTTGAAAGTTGATTTTAGTTACAACTTTGAAGCTTTTACGAGCCTCATCTTGTTTGTGAAAATAATTTGTGTTTTTGTCCCCACTCTCTAGCCACAAGCTTCTTGAATTCTGACGCCATAATTATTCTTCAAATCTACAAGCTTGAAAATAGGACTTTTGGAGCTCTGATTCTTTAGAGAGAGTGCTAATAGAGATGGGAAGGATGTCCATAGCATGCTGGTGATTTTCAAGGGATTTTTGGGCTTCAATTCTACGGGAGGTAGGTGAGGTTAAGAGCTTAGCCCAGTTCTTTAGATCTATTTTGAGCCTCTTTAGTTTCTGCTCCCAGGTGAAGGAAGGGGATCCAGGGATCGGGGCAGACTAGGAATCCAAGACTACTTGTTGGAAGTTCTCTTGGAGTAGCCAAAGCGGGCTAAAGAGAAAAGGGATAGGGCCAAGAATGGAATCAGAGGAGAGCTCTAGCAAGATCGGTTTGTGATCAGAGGTGCAGTTCGAGAGGATTTTAGAGGATGCCAAAATACCAGAGATAAGGAAGTCAGAGTGGATGAGGAATCTATCGAGGTGAGCTGCGATGTGCCCAGGGCCCAGCCTTTTGTTGGAACAGGTAAATTTCCCTAAGGAGGGCTTAATATCCATCGGATCCTAGTTGAGGATGATGTCCTCTACCCATTCTCTAGTTTGATACCTTACAATGGACCCTCCTTTCTTCTCTTCGGCAGCTAGTGTGACGTTGATATCTCCAGCAATGATTATGTTTTTAGGAATGTGTCGGATTAGAAACGAGTCAATGGAATCCCAACAATTGCATTTTTCAGAAAAGAGAGTAGGAACATACATGTTGAAGAGACTTACTTGCTGTCCAGAGTCCCGATGGAGAAGACTTGTGAAGATCCAGTGATCGCTACTTTCTTCATTGACCAACTCAAATTTGGCAGAATCCCAGAAAGTGGCTATTCCTCCTGAGGCCCCCTTTGAGCTTATTGCTATCCCAGGGCCCTTTTTCCAGAAGGTGTGACCTGCTTGATGAAGGATTGAATCCTCCATTTTTGTCTCCTGAATTAACAGAATATCCGGCTTGTTTATTCTGATGATGTCTTTGAGTGATTCTTCTTTTGGTTTGGAGCCTAAACCTCTGCAGTTCCAGAAGACGTATCGCATTTAAACTTTATTGGGTGGGGAGGCCCCCTTGGAGGGCTGGCCTTGCTTCGATCTTGTACTGATCATGGTTGGCAGAGTTTTCTGAGTTCCTTTGGCTACATCTCGGAGGGACTTCTCTTCTCTGTGCTTCTTTTTTTATTTTCGTCCTCTAGTGGACCTCAGAGGCATTGCATGTGAGCTGCTGGATTCCGAGGCTCCATCATCGGAGAAACCGCCTTGGTAACATTAGCAATTTGATTATGAATTCTAATAAATTAAAGTTCAATCCATGAAATTTCTAAGGTAACATTAGCAACTTGATTTTACATTCTAATAAATTAAAAATCAGTCTATGACTTCTAAGGTAAAATTAGTAACTTGATTATGAATTCTAATAAATTAAAGTTCAATGACTTCTAAGGTAACATTAAAATGAATTCTAATAAGGTAACATACTAAATGACTAAGTACACAATTATTCTGAATTCTAAAACATCAATCCATCTTTGAGCATGATAGCCAATCTTAACATAAAACAAGAAATGATATAGTTAAAAACATCGCAATGGAATGCCATCCTCAATTATCCATTCATGGTCATATTTGGAGAGTTTCCATTTTCTATTTTTTAAGTTTTTTTTAGATGGAACGTGTACCAATTTTATTCGAGATGCACATACTAAATGACTATACTGACAACATATAACATTAGGTTCATAATCCTGAAAGTAGACATAATTTTCAGTCATACGAGTCTATTGCAAAAAATAGCCTTTTAAAATGATGGATCCTCTCTCATATGTAAATCCATTGTCAATGTAGCCCTCCAATAACTTCATTTTTCCTTCAGTGCATCGCATCAAATAATATTTTACATTTTCGTTGTTGTCTAAAGGTGCAATCATAGCGAAAACATCTCCTGTGCAAATTACAATTGGCGTTAGAGTTTTTAAGAGAATTAAATTGACTATATACACATAAGGTGATGGACAACAATGAAAAATCAACAAAATCATTACCTTCTCTAACAAGATCTGAAATTCTATCGCCATCAGAAGATATTTTTATTTCTTCTGATTCTAATTCTTCTATGCTTGCTAGTGGCATTTTCCCTTTTGGATTAATCTCTATGTGTTTCGAATGTTTTACATAGTTGTTCATTATGTTTTCACAAACTTCTGTAGATTCAACATTTTCAGTGCAAATATGACAAAAACATTATTTCTTTCTACTGTCAAATGAAAACACATTTTGGAAGTCTTTTTGTTTGAATAGAGTGAAGTTCTAGTCCCATGTATGGTGCTAGCCTCGTATGGTATTGATCTATCTATATCTTCAACCACAACAAGACAAAAAAACCCACACAATAAATGATAAATCACAAATGACAACTTTTAATGTTAGTGTACAAATACTTCAATGTTAGTACATACATTTTTTAAAATTGACAATTAATATAAATTTTAAAAATCGTGTACATACCTGCGCACATCTGTTGATTGTTGACTACAATCATGGCTTAGATGTGATTTACACCATTGGACAACCTCTGCAGCTGAATGGAATCCTCTTGAAGAATGGTTCATTTTCCATCTTCGAAGTGCTCTTTTTACGCATGCTCCTACACCGTCATGTTTACCTTTTTCCATGTCTAGTTTCAAAGAAATTCTAGCGATGTTTAATGTTCAGTGCTTTATGAAGTTGGCATAACCAAAAAATGATCGTGAATATTTAAATTGTCTTGCACATCCATCAATCATATCCAATGTTCATTGAATTTAACTTTACGACTTTTTAGTGAATCATAGAAAAAAATTCCAATACAATGTTGAACAAAATGTGTATTGTGTGTACGATCATCACTGATATAAAAGTGATATTGTTTAATCACACCTCAATAAAAGTGCTTTCAATGCCATCAACATCTTGTTGAGAATGTCTATATAGAACATGGACAAATATCGAAACTTGGTCAGAATGATAGTATTCACTTTGGATCTCTTTTTTTGCAGCAAATGTGTAGTTTTCTGCAAAATCAACCACAGACAAATTTGTTCCAGCTGGAAAAATTTCATGGGAATGTTTGAATTTAAGGTCTTTTCATTGTGCTCTATGTGAATGATTGCTGTATTTATAAATTTCACTTTCAAATTTCTTGAGAAAACCTGTCACACATATTTTATCTTCTCGCAAATCAATTCTTTTGGAATGTGCATCACTAGAATTTGTAGAATAATTGTTGTTTTCATATCTTCTCCAATCAACGGTTACATTTGAAAGCGACTGATCATTATCGATAAGGTATTTATTATGGAATAAAACAATATTTCCACAACCATGACAATGTTTTCCATTGACACATTTCTTATTATAAAATACTTCATCGTGATTTCTTTCACATAGAGTTTGAGATATGAATTCACGTACTGTGGGCGGAGGTGGTGCATTTGTCCAAAACATTTTACCAAATTCAAGAAACATGTTGTAATATAATTGAAATTGCACATGATAATGAAAACAACATGTGTCATGTATAGTAATAGGTCTAACATACCATGGTTTTTGTTGCACAAATGTAGTGATTGACATATCAATTCCATGATGATCCTCCTTGAATTTATTGAACAATTGTTCTTATGTCATTTCCATTATATGTTTTGGACTGCTTTCGTATACATTTCGTGATACTCTTTTTCGTATCACATCCCTTGAATTTGGTGAAAATCGAGCATGTTCCAACCAATATTTATGTACAATATCTTTAACACATTCTCCCATTCTATCTTTGTAAGGTTGTCTACAAATAATTGCCCAGCGAGAAAGTTCATCATTTTCATCTATTTGCATTCCGAATTTGCTATGTTTGTATAATGTCTTTATTGAGGTTCCAATTGCTTGTGCTAGTTGTGTTGTCAAATGTTTTTGTCTAATACTAGCTGAAACAATTGTTGTCTTAATTGCTCTATGTGCAGCACTAATATCTTTCTTTCTGTATTTTCCAAATTTTTTTATTGTATCACATATATTTTTATGTTTCAGTTTCGACTCTTTTGTCACCTTGTGAATACCCAATAATTACGTAACACCTTCTAACCTCTTGGACACCAATAAACATCTCAAAATTTGCGTTTGTGCTGCTATTGAACAATCCTTGAGAATATCATCATAAATTTTTGTAGCACGATATCATGCAACATGTATGGGTAATTTTTCTCCATATTTGTCGCAATCAATGTCTTCTAACATTTCATCATCAATGGTGAAAGTACCTATACATGAAGTTAAATTTAATTTAACACATGTCCAAAAATACAGTTCATTATAAAAAATGAATTTGGAAAATACATGATATATACATACCAGGTCCAATTTTTGGATCTTGATTTTGATCTTCAATATTGATTTCATCAACATTAACATGTAAATCACTATTTACATCTTCAACAATGGTCTCTTCAACTTCCATTTGTTCCTCTTGTACACTATTTTCAATTTCCATTTCACCAACAGTGTCATGTAAATCTTTTCTTATATCTTCAATTCTCTCTTCCATTTCAGCAACCCTTGCTCTTTTGGAACTATTTCTGAGTTTTTGTTTTTCCCTATTAGCATCGTCATCACGTTTACGATCACTTTTTTTTTACGGTTTCTCTTATTTCCCATGATTGTTTAATCTCCTTTGAAAAAAACCTTGGAAAAAAATAAGAACACCTTGTAAAGAAATATTCTTTGTAAAACCATTGAAAAAAAAACTCCTTAAAAAAACACCTTCTTTGAAAAAAAAACTTATATAAATATTTTGGAAAAAAAAACTCTTTTGCAAAAATATCTTGCAAAAAAACTCTTTGAAAAAACCCATTGCAAAGAAATAACCTACTTTGCAAAAATACCTTGGAAAAAAACTCTTTGAAAAAACCCCTTGCAAAGAAATAACCCCTTTGCAAAAATACCTTAGAATACAAAATCTTGTGCAAAAGTGCCTTGGAAAAAAACTTTTCGAATGTACCTCTTGGAAAGAAATAAGAAGAAAAATACATTTTTGCAAAAGAAATTCTTTGGAAAACCCATTGCAAAGAAATAACCTACTTTGCAAAAATGCCTTGGAAAAAAAAATCTATGAAAAAACTTTTTGCAAAGAAATAACTCCTTTGCAAAAGTACTTTAGAACAAAAAATATTTGGCAAAAGTGCCTTGGGAAAAATCTCTTTGAATGTACCCCTTGGAAATAAATAAGAAGAAAAATACCTTGTAAAAATACTCTATTGGAAAAATAAATCTTCTCTGAAAATCCCTTCAAAAATATTTTGATCAGATATATGTGAAATGAAAATGTGAGAAAATAAAGTTATCATAGTTATATATCAACAAAAATATATGTAAATATAATCCAAAATGTATCATGTTCATGCAGAGCATGAGTATCTAAATAGCATTTCCAACATCATCATTAAGATCATGTTCATGATAATAAAACTCATCATCTTTATCAACCTCATCTCCATCATCGTCGTCATCATCATCATCGTCATCATCAACATCATCATCACCATCATCTTCTTTTTCTCCTAGATCTGATGGATGCTCCACATAATTTGGATCACCATGTATATAGTCAACAATCGTTGTGATCTGGAAAAAAAATCAATATTAGATGGTAGTATGAATTTGATACCACAATGCATATTTATATTATATTTCTAATATTGACTTGTAACAAAGTAAAACAAATTATAATACAATTCCAATTAATATGCATGTGTGCACTGATATAAATACAAAAGAAAGAGCAAAAAATAGAACTAAATGACTACTTTATTAAAAGATATAAACAAATTAACTAGTTTAAGAAGTATGAAATGTCAATAACAATAATCATCTTTCCATTAATTTTATGGTAACACTATGTTATATTGGTGTTTCACACAATTGAGTTTGGCATGCACTTGATTGTGGTAGGACTTGAGTTCTTGGCGTGGACATGGTTATGTTGAGAAAGACGTTGGAAATGGGGTGTTTTAGTGAACTTTTATCCCATGTAGTGTTGTACTTCTTAAAATAAACAAGGATCATTATTTTAACTTACCATTCAATGATCAAATAACTACACTAAATGTGTTTTAATGGAGTGGTAGTAATGGTCACATAATCACTTGAGAATAGATGGAAGCATTATAAAAGTTTACCCAACAACAAATTAAGTAAACAACAATTGTTGGTTAATTCACTTGTCACATGCCCCAATTTTGTAAAATAATGTTATTTGTTTTGAATTGATTCCCAAGACATTATGTTAAATTTAATGCTAAGTTGGAACTGATGACTTAATAGATTCAAAAGATGTGGAATGTAATTCTGAATATTTTATTTTTAAATAAATAAAAGTGGAGACAACAACTTGGGAGAGATGTTAATAAGAGTGTTACTGGTCAAACTGGTGGAAGGAACTAGGCGGAGAGCAAAAAGACAAGTGGCAGCATCCTCAAACAATCCCTATGTTGCAGGTGGCAACTTCCCTACATTTGGGGTCATGATCCCCCAAGAAAGTGGGATCAGAGTAGGTGGCTCAATTAATGACAACTAACCCAAAAAGACCTAGGCAATCTTATAAAAATGCCCAATGTAGAGAGCTGAGGCTGCTCATATTTTCTAGGAGAAGAATCATTCAGGAGGAATGCATTTCAAGGACTTTATTGGGAAAAGGGAAACTATAAGAAAGGGGTTTTGAGGGATAAACTGTAGGAACTTGATCTAATATAGCTTTTTAGCTGAGAGATCTGACTGACGGGTTCAGGATTGGTATTGAGTCTCGGGACTAGTACTTGGTTATTTGCTTCACCTAGTTCCAACCAGGGAGACCAGAGTAGGCTCGGGGGTCCTGAGGAGTCGCTGTTTGAGCACTCTCCAGGAGTTGGTAGGGAGGAACAGCCTCCCATTGCTGTTGTCGACCAACTTTAAGAATAGGTTCTATTATGTTCTAATTTCTGTATTAAAGTTATATCTGTATGTGACTAAATGATGCATGTTCAGGTTATGATGTAAACTTAGAGGGTAGAATATCTTAGTTTGTTTAGTAATGAATCTATTCTTAGTGAAAATAAATCTTGCCTATTTTTTTTCCCCATCTGGAGTAATCCAGATCGTACTCTAGCACAGGTGGTGTATTTAAATGAAGAAATTATGATGTAAATTTAAAATAAGATGTTAGCTTGAATACCAGAATGTTTTCTTTTATTAATATATTTGTTATCAGAAAAAATATTATTATGTACATAGAGTAGTGTTAGATCTAGATTGTGAATGTCAGAATATTAGAAAAGGAAAGGAAGTTATATCATTATACTAACAGTAGTATGTTTTGATAGACCAAACAGACTTCTATACAGTATTTACTTCCGTAATCTTTATATCTATTTTGAAACAAAAGGAAAAGAAGATAATAGTTAAAATGTGTAGTATTAGGTTAAATAAAAATGCCTTATCAGCTCTGTAGTTCATTTCTTTTCCTATTTAGGATAAATAACTACTGTAATTGTAGCAACCAAACTGTGAGTAAGGATGGAAAAACCTTGATTTAATTCTAAAAATAAAACTAGTGAGTTTAAGATTGTTAACTAGGTGATTTCATTTATGACTGATAATGTAAATAATTCATTCATCTTATCTAGCTGAACTTACGCAAGTTCTACAGCTACTAACCTGTCTCTTAAGGAATTTAAACAAACACTACTATTTATTTAGAGAAAGGAACACTATTAATTTGTTATTACCCTTATTTTATAAATTCTAATGTTATAATTTAAATAGGGTAATATAGATACAGAAGGAATCTTTATAAATTATTTAGCATAGAAAACATAAGAGTATAACAATAAAATACTTTCTCATCTATACACTTTATAAATAGACTAAGTATAAAGATAATGTATATAATTATAGGAACAATATTTACTTCTAAGTAAAATAACATTCTTATAACATTATAATAAATATCAAGTAAACATAAACTTTGTACTTTAAATATGTAACTATACAGTTACATAAGTACAACTCTAAAACATTAAATTACTTATTTTTCTGAAAGTTAACAAATATAAAATAATATTTAAAACCTTATTAGAACAGAGGGAATTAAGGTAAGATAACATAAAAATAATATACAGTTATCCTAAATAGGTAACATTAAAATAATTTACAAAGTAAATTCAAATATAATAGCTTGCAGGAAAATATATTAACAGAACATAAACATGCTCGAATAACCGAGCTTAATAACCATTTATACAATATAAGAAATAACAAAAATAATTCTAGTATTATATTGTAATAAAAAGATAATTTAAAAACAGTAAATACAATTTCACATCCCTGAGTTAGGGTATAAACCTAAGGTAACAAAATTTACAACAGAAGTATTAAAACAAGCGAGATTAAGCTCTATATTGATGCCTCTATGCTTTTAAGGGTTAACAGAGAATGGCTTAACAGGCCTTCCATTTTTTTTATACATTCTATACACAAAACTAGAAGCACAGTCAAAATTTACAAGTTATGGCCTAAGATGGAAGCCCCGCATAAAGCAAGGGTTTGTCATCGACAAAAACAACAAACCAAGTTAACCTAGATAAACCAAGACCACAAGGGTCTTTGCAGGCCACGGTGACCAACCATCAAACGTTCCATAAGGAACTGAAAAAGGATGAACTGCCATGGGATAACCAAGGCTTATCGTGAGCAAGTTGTTATCCCAACTTTGCACCAACTACACAGAAGGACAAGGCCGTCACCTGCAAAAACAACCACGATATTGTTAAGATTTTGTACTTATATTAACAGAGACTTAAAAAAAATAGTGATGCGGATAATATCTTTTACTTGAGCTTCAAGGTAACGTAACCACCCACAAACAGAAGTGCCACAACCAACGGAAGGAGAAACAAACCCTTCATCTCTTACAAGAAAGAGGGAGGTTACAAACGCAACAACAAACAGTGACGGCCAAGAATTGGAGAAACAAGCCAAGCAAGTATAAACGCATGGGCCGCCACTACTTCCCAACCAAAAGTCCACTCTGCTGTGAAACCCTAAGAGCAAACAAATCATAAGATGCGAAGCCACGGCTCTCACTACTGGGCCAAAGAAGAAAGAGACTTTTACAGTGTTGACAGGCCGAGATTCAGTGCGATAATCAACTAAGAGACAACCCAATCCAAGAGCTTTCAAAATCTGCTATCAGTCATTAGATAGTTGTCTCTGACGGGATTAAAGGCCCCATTGCCTTCTCTTAAATCACTCCTAATTACAGGAAAAGACTCAAAGGAAAGAAATAACATAAATGTTTGTTAGCTGAATATATGCTACACTTATGAATATACAAAAGAAAGTGTTAAAACTAATTAATTACTAAATTAGTTCATATGATACACAACTGATAACTAAAAGTTCATCTAGTTAAACCAATTAACATATGTCTATAGGAATAAATGATAAAAAGACTGTTAACAAACAAAACCAATCATATAAGTTACAATATAGACACATATACATTTATAATGAGATTGAACGATAATTTGACAGAGTGCTAATATTAAGATCAGATTCAATCTAGTTTCTATGAGTAAAATGAAATACTAACACACACATATCCTATATACCCTATCCTGATCAGAAGCATAATGATATTAATCCAGAAATTAACTTGTAGTTAACAATGCTGTGTAAACAATCTTGAATTCTTCAGAAAAAATTCAGAGGAAACAAAGAATAAAACATAGAAATAATATATCATGTATATTCAAGCGATAACAACGAAATTTAATCTATGATACGAATCTACAAGTTAACCCATAATAGATCGACAATTAAACATAATGCGTTTGCACATTTTCTCAAAAGAAAAATGAAGCAACATGGAAATATGCGAAAATAAAATAGCAAGATCATACGATACTACAAGTACACCTCCATAATGAAAATACTACAAATATACTTACAATATCTTCAGTCAAAGGATGCTGTAACTATGAACAATAAATTGTCTTAGTTGCATAGAAATGTCAAAGTGACGTGATCCTCCCTAGTTCCCTTTCACCAACCATCGACCCCCTAATACTGTAAACTGTGCCTCCTTAAATACATTCGATCTCGTATAGAGATATTTCTAATATACCCAAAAATAGGGATCGATACTATAGCAATCTTAACTGATTTTAGCTAGAAAAAGAAAAATGACAAATGAAATTGTCATTTTCTTTACACATTACGATATCCTGAAATCGAAAAGATTCGGGCTTATAGTGCTAAACCAAAAATAATGAAGAAACTAGTAGATTGGTGACACCTGGGAGACAATGAAACCGACTTCAACTGATTCCTTCACAATTCTTCGGAGATAATCTTGGAAACATGTGATCATCAAAATCCAAAGAAAGCGCATTTGGAAAACCGACCAAATCATCTACAATGTCAAAACAGTAAGAATTAGCACAAACCACGAGGGTAATCAACCTAAATACAAAACTAACTAATTAACTCAAAATGATACCTGAAAAATAAAAATAACCTCATATCATTTGCTGCTTCTATTTACATACTTCAAAACCTGAAATTATTTTCTAGGCATCTGTACAAAATGTGAGTATCTCAAAACGTTATGATCTAGCAGGGGTATTGTAAACCTGTATGTTCACACCATTAGCCGGCATTTGAGAAAATGGAGCCTGCGAGGGGCCCTTTAGCTGCATTAAGGCGACCTGAGCGTTCAGCTCGTGAATTCTCTCTTTATTTCTATGATTCTTGTGGTAGAATTTCTGAACTTTCCAGATTAACATATTCTTGTGTCTTTTCAAACGCAGGATGCATTTGTCGGCTGAATCAGAGTTCTCCTGCAACTTTGTATTCTCGGCCTTCACAGAATCATTAGGTGCCACTACCTCCTTCATTTCTATTTCCATGTGACGTATGTTATCAAGCAAGCGATTGACGAATAGTGGGTGGACTGCTTCATTAAATCGGTATGAACCAGTTGGACACCCTTCAAGAGGCTTACCTTTAATTTGAGGATCCAGCACAGAATCCATTTCTGGATCCATATCAGGAATATAAGGGTCACATTCTACCGGGTGAGTCACAGGCTCGGGATCCACGTCAAGGCAATCATGAGGGATGGGTCCATACTCCTCATTGTCTAGTACAATCATTTCGATGTCTTTACTATCCTTCACAGAGGGCTTAACAACATTAGCTTTAGCCACCATACTCCTAGTTACTCTGCCCGTAACCCTAAAATTTGGTATCTCACTTATCTGTCCACAAGGTTCATCATGATGGTTCAGGGTTACCAGGGAAGGTTTTACAGGTTCCCTCTTTCGTTTAGGACGCACGGGAGAGTCGGGATCTTGCATAGGAGCAGGAGTGCAATTCTTCTGGATGCTAAGGTTTACCTGAGCATTAGGGTTTGGTAGAGGGTTATGTGCAGGAGGAGTTGGAGTTTCACAGGGATACCGATGCTGAAAACACTCCTCTGCGCAGTCAAATTGGCAGTGGCAAAACGCCATGAAACCTTTTTGCTCAAGAAAATGATCCCAGGTCTGGTTCCATTTAGACAGTTCTACTTCCACTAACATCCTAACAAGACCATGGTGGAAGAGACTTCGACCAATATTTTTAAGCCCTTTCTTGATGGCCGCAGACATTTTAGTCATGCTTTGGACTAAGTAATGAGGTAGATTGATAGGCCGACCAAGAAATACAGTCATTAACCTAAGATGATAAAAATATGCAGAAGAAAGACGACCCTCACAAGTAAAATACCTGTGAATGACCTCCAACATAGGTCTCCATTCCTTTTTAAAGTATTTACATGAAACACCAGCCCTGAAAGACTCTTCCTGGCAGGGGTTTTTCAGCATTTGCCTCCATTTGATGGATTTCATCTGTTTCGACTTAAACCAGTGTTCACCTGCTAAAGGTAAGTCTGTGGCCGAGGTGACTGTACGCTCATCTACTATGAATTGAAGGTCGACCACCTTGGCTCTGCCATTAGCCAGCGAGAGGGCAAACAACCTAGTAACTTCCGGATTCGAGTTTGCGAATTTGCTGAAAAAGGGAAGCCACCCAACCAACTCTAATTTGGATAGGAGTTCTGGATCCTCATCTAGAAGCTTGGTATTATTAGGTTCGACCTTGACAATCGGGGCCATGACTATGAGTATGAATGCACACAGTTGTGCAGAGAGAAGATACAATGGACTGCAGTAACCTAGAGCGCTGGAGAGAGACCATTCGGGACACAAACCAAGCAAAAACCATAGACAATGAAACCCGAGTTCTTCATAAAGGAAAGGCGACATGGATAAACTCACACAGAAACCCTGTAAAATCGGCATGAGCGAATAGGACTGATTATACAGAGAGGTGATCGAATAATGGCAAAATATGGTGAAGACTCCAAAATGACCTCGCCTAGCCATGCTTTAGTCGGCATGACTGAAATACAACTACGAATCGGATGAAGTACAGGTGTTCAATAAGCAGGTAGACACGACTCTACACTCATATTAGAATTGAATGTCATTAAAAATTTATGTACGTGTTGAATGATGACATAACAACCCTCAATCAGGCGGATCAGATTTGGGGATGGCGATGCGAAATGAACTGACCATAAGCAAAGAACCTTGGGCGTTAAACCACAGACCTTGCTATGTAATAATTCCAACCTTTGAATATAGTGAGTACGTGAAAACACATATCACTTAACCCATTATATCAACCCAGACAATCAAATGCGAAAAGATAAGCCCCGTAAGAAAAATATCATGACAATCGAGATTACCTGTCGGTGGTAGATTGAGAAAGGTTCGAAGATTGGAGGATAAGCCTTTGGCATAAAGATTTGCATGACTTTGATAAGGAACCCAAGCGCAAAATAATGAGCCTTCCATGTCCCATAACTTTGTTTAAATTGGCAATTAAAACAAAATAAAAACATACCAAATGATGAGTGTTCAAATAAGGTCAAAGTCAGGTTATGGTGAAAGCATATAAACCAAAGAACGCTTATTCCATAATTTGAGACACAAATCCATTCAAAAATAATGGTTTTAATATAGAAATTTTTCCAAATAACAATAATCTCCAAGGTTATAAAATAATGACATTTCATCGTTTCAGTAGCTCCTGGTTTCGTAACCTGAAATGAGAACTTCAAATATTTCATCAATCAAAACTTTATTTTGATTGATGAAATTTTTTGAGGCTGTTGGGTAAGAGCACAACAGATGGCGACTGACTGGGCGGAACAGTTATCTCTGTTTCTTTGCCTGAAATCATGCAATCAAAATATTAGATCCCTCATGTACACCATTATACAGAAGTCAATATTTTGCATCTTAAACGGATTCAGGGAGTTCATATTTCTAAAGTTTACCAGAAACTTACACTTTTAATTATTTATTTAATAAAGATCAGGTCTCTCGCAAAAGTCAGCCCGAATGAAGTAAGGCAATAGGTGGCTTGGTTTTGAAAAATAAAATCTCGATACCACAAGCATGGCCCTGTTGCCAGCAGGCATCCATAGCCTCAACAGGGTTGCTTCAAAGCCCAAAGAGTGTCAGTATCCCATCTGCCAGCTATAGATAGACAATTCTGGTTAGGTTGTAATATATATATATATTTATTGAAAATACCTGAAGGCCACGGCTTTGGCTTGGTAACCAGGTAGTAACCATGTCAGTCACCAATCTATACTACAATGAATAAACTGGATCGCGATGAGACCTTTTATCCCTTAGTGTTTTATCCAAGGGCCATTGTCCCGGCTTGGTGACCGGAAGCGACAATGTCACTAAATGCAGATTTATGATCCTGAACAGATTGGCTCGTAATGAGACCCTCTGTCCTTCAGATTATTATAAAAATTAATTGCTTTCGTATTCAAATCCAACCATGGCCATATTGTAGTTATATTTAATCTCAAATGAGATTATCTTAGAAGATGGGGAGGCAAGTCTAATTCTCTTTACGAGAGGGGTGGCGTGAAAGACTTGAATAGATAACCTTTGACAAATACTGCCCCAATCCTTTTTGGAAAAATCTTTGTGGAGGCTCGTCTTATTAATTTATATTTATATGACTTAGGATTTTCTGGTAAAATTTAGAAAGGCAAAAAACCGGTCACTGTTCAAGATGTAAAACAGTTATTAGTGAACTTTTAAGGGGAGCATGGCAATACTTAGGATGGTGAAGATCATGATACATGATTTGTAAGTCATCCACAAGATTCGGTGAAAAATCATCAGCCAGAGATTAAATGAATTGATCACTCTAAAAAATTATGCAGATAAAACAACAAATAGACGCTAGAGGAAATTCAAAGCAAACAAATAAAATGAACACACTAAAAAGTTCCACAAACCGAGAAAATACCACAAGGTATGTACAGGATAATCCCCTAAGGGGTATCAACAGAAATATTTTTTGATTAGATGGCCATTTACCGGAAGGTTCTCAATGTCTCCCTCCAGCGTCTGCAACCTGAATGTGCTAGGACCAAGGCTTTCTATAATGATAAATGGTCCCAGCCACAGGAATTGGAACTTAGTATGCTTTCCCTTTTCTTCGTGTGCTTTGTCCCATTTCAGAACTAGGTCACCTACTTCAAAATCTCTACTAGATGATTTTCTGTGATCGAACCAGCGTTTCATTGTTTTCTGGTGTTGGTCAAATTTTTTTTTGGCTAACTCTCTTTCTTCCTCCAGTTTAAGCAGAGTATTAATCCGATGTTCCATGGAAGAACATCCCGTTTCCTGCATTGACTGGGTGAGCTGTAGAGAGGGTAAAAATAGAAGGGGAGGTAGAATAGCTTCTTTACCATATACCAGGAAAAAAGGGGAATTACCTATGGCAGCTTTGGGAGTCACTCTATCAGCCCACACAACATTTGATAAGGCTTTGTGCCAATTTTTATGATGATTAACCACTATGCGTTTTAGAATCTTGATTAAATTTTTATTGGAGGATTCAGCTAATCTGTTACATTAAGGATAGTAATTAGCTGAATACTTCAATTTTATATCCTTTTCCAATGCATATTCTGTTAATTTTAAAGAATAAAAATAGGTTGCGTTGTCAAAGATTAAAGATTCTGGAACGCCAAACCTGGTGACAATAGAAGATTCAAGGAATGATATCACCTGTGTTGAGTTAACCACTCGCAAAGGGATGGCTTCGACCCATCTGGTGAAATAATCAGTGGATGTTAGAATGTACTTGTGCTGCTGTGAGGAAACTAGCGTAATCGGACCAACAACATCCAAACCCCATTGTTGAAATGGAACTTCAACAATAACAGGCTAGAGAGGTAACACTGCTTTCTTAAGTCTTATGTCTGCTCTTTGACATTCCTGACATTTCCTAGCAAAGGCATATGCATATCTAAACAAAGTAGGCCAGTAATAACCAGCTTTGAGTACTTTATGTGCAGTAGTTTCCCCGCCAAAGTGTCCCCCAGCTGGTCCTACATGTAATTGAGACAACACACTATCAGCTTCATTTCTTTCTAAACAACGAAGGAGAACCCCTTCGATTTTTTTTTTGAACAGAACGTTATCGATCAGCTGATAAGGGGCAGATCTTAATCTCAAGGCCCTTTTGCTACATGAATCTAAATGTTCAGGATAATTTCCATGCAATAGAAAAAACTTAATGTCATGATACCAGGAATCAGAGGGTGCTGAGATTGGAACAACTTCCCTTTCAAACAGAGAATGTTCATCGATAAAGTGTAGATCAGATTCTGACATGTCTGAAGATCCAGCTGCTAGCTTACAAAGTCCCTGTCCTCTAAAAATCTTCAAAGGCTTGATTTCCAGGTCATACTCCTGAAGTGCTGTAACCCAATGGGCTCGCTTTTCACCCAAATCCTTTTGGACCAAAAGATTTCTGACTGTGGAATACGACACAATAACCTTGGTATGAGACTCAGCAAATATGGCCGAAAATGTTTTACTGACTTAAAAACAGCAAAGGCTTGTTTGTCCACTTCTGGATAATTGAGCTCTGTGCCATTGAAACTGGAACTTGTAAAAGCAATGGGAGCTTCATTGTTTTCCTGATTTTTCTGCGTTAAAACAATGGCGTACGACGAGTCAGATGCAAAGGTGTACAAAATAAATGGTTTGGAGAAATTAGGGCTTATTAAGGTGGGTGCTTCAGAAATAGATTTTAATATATCATGAAAGGATTGCTTTTCTTTAGCAGACCATTTGAACTCAGCATCTTTCTTAATCATTTTCTGAAGGGGTCTGACAATCTCAATGAACCCAGGAATAAACCTGGAGACAAAATTTATTTTCCCTAGAAATGATTGCATAGTTTTCTTTGAGTTGGGCATAGAAATTTGTGATTTAGCTTCGGTTCGTTCAGGGTCAATATTGATAACTTGTTTTGAAACTACAAAACCCAATAATTTAACTTATGTAACCGCGAAGATAGATTTCTTGGGATTCAGGGAGATCCCATATTTCCTACAAAGTTCAAAAACCCTCCTAAGATGTGTTAGGTGATCAGCCCTATTTTTTGAAAAGACAGTTACATCGTCTAGGTAAATGACAACAGATTGGATGATTAGGCCTTTGAACGCAATATCCATCGCCCTTTGAAACGTTGCTCCGGCATTGATTAAACCAAATGGCATTTTTCGGTAAGCATAGGTTCCCCAATAGGTTCTAAGGGTTGTTTTCAACTGATCTGTTCTGGATACTAATACTTGATTGTATCTCGAGAAGCCATCTAAAAGTAAGAACATTTCAGATCCAAAAACCTGTTGTAAGATCTTTTCCATAGGGGGGACGGGATAATTATCTTTTTCTAAAACCTTGTTTAGATTTCAAAAATCGACACATAACTTAATCTCACCATTTTTATTTCTATTCGGTACCAAATTTTCCACCCACTGCGTATGCCGCACTGGAAAGATTATTCTGGCAGCCAGGAGCTTGTTAAGCTCTTTCTTAACAGCCGGTTCCAGGCTAGGGTGCATTTTTCTTAATTTCTGCTTGAATGGTTTAGCCTGTTGTTTCATCGGGATGACATGTTGCATTATGTTTGGATCAAATGTCTTGAGATCATCATATGTCCAAGCAAAAATGTATTTAAACTCATTAAAGAGTTGTATGAAGGCTGTTTTTTCTTGGGGGGTACATGTACTGCCTAGATTGACACAATGAGGATTATGTTGGTTATCTAAATTAATGACTTCAAACTGCATGGTAGAGATTTTGGTTTTACAGTTCCTTGCACCTTTAAATATATCCTTCAAATCATAGAACTTCTCAAGTTTAATTACAGATTTAGGAATGCTACTGACCTGATTAAGAGATTCTTCAATCGAATAGGGTTTATGGATTACCGAAAAGTTGTACAGATCTTCGTCATGAGTCATCTCATTGATGACTACGTCTTTGAAGGTGTCCTTCATGGTCAAGAACTTGATTAATTGCTCGTCATGGTCAAAGACTCTCCAATTGACAATATTATCAGGTATGGAAGGCCTGAAAAGAATTTCGACAGAGAATGAATCAACAAATATCCCTTCAGATGGAATTAGCCTCAAAGCAACATTCGCTAACAGATCTTCTTCCTGATTCAAATAACACGGAATAGAATTTATATTAAAAGATTCAAATGATAATAATAAATTCCACACCTCTATCTGGTAATTTTTTAGATGACCAGCAATGGAATGTATAGTGTTACGTACTTGTCTAATAATAATTTCAGAATCCCCTGATACTACCAGGGATTTAGCTCCTAAATCAATTGCCTTTTTCAGCCCTTGAATAAGGGCTTCATATTCAGCAATATTATTAGTACAGTCAAATTCCAACCTGCAAGCAACAAAATACCTTTTTCCGTGGGGATCTATTAACAAGCAACCGGCCCCAGCCCCTTCCTTTGACTTAGATCCATCAAAGTATAGGGACCAGAGGCCATTATTCAAGTCTAAATGTACAGTATTTACAGCTGGAATTTCATCCGTAACCTACGTAAAATGAAAAAATTCAGACTGTTGTTTTGGATTTTGGACTGACAAAGTTTCAGCCTTGAAGTTTCCAAAAAAGGAATCAACCATATAATTTCCCATTATAGTATCAACAAATAACATTGGTACGTTTGAGCCATCTAGTTCGGTGACCGTGTGCTTCATATAACGCTCTCGATCAATTCTGATTTTGTTTGGGCGACCATTATGAGGCAACCATAAGTGCGACCAGTCCGTTGAAAAATATCCCTTCAATTTTTTAGACCAATCTCTACTAAGGAATAAGCCATATGCCTCAAGGATATCTGCAACAATTATGTCAATGATGAAATGGACCTGAGGGTTTGAGGCCAATCTTATCAGAACTTCATTCAGCCTTCCTATTACCTTCACGTTAGATCGGTCAAGTTGCACAATGTTCGTATCACATGGGACGGGGACTACATTAAGTTTTTTACATACCGAATATGGCATGACATTTTTTGAAGCCCGTGAATGTATCATACAATTGTGTACCTTACGATTGCAGATTTCGAATGTGAGCAGAAAAGGAGGAGTTGAGGAATCTGATTTCTTACCTATGGACAAGGCGTTAGTTAAAGCTTTTGTTGGATTGTCTTTAGTACTATCAAAATTGTTTTCAGTGGAGGAACTTTTGCCAATTTTATTTAGAGAAACCCCTTGAATAATCTTGTCTCGAATAGCAGGAAATTTGAGGAGTTCGAAGATAGAAATATTGGCTCGGAGTTTCTTCAAATCCTCAACTGGATCATACTCTAAATCGAGAGAATATGTACACTTAGTGTTTGAAGGTTGGTTTCTTGTTTTGACAGTTGAACTGTCATCTGTAGGTGTTGTGGAGGATTCCCCTGAGGACAGATTTTTCTTACTCCTAGTATTATATTGATGCTGATTGACATTTATAGTAGCAACTTCTTCATCGTCGGTCACTTCTGTAATATCCCAGAAGTGACTGATAATTTGAGGAGGTTTTTCTTCAGTGTTATTATCTGTACCTTGGGAATCCTCAGACTTATGTCCTGGAGATTGGGTTTCATTTTCAGCTGACATTTCTAAGCCCGAGACCAATAATTTTAGGAAGTTATTAATTTCATCTACATTACTAGCCTCAGAAGGTGGGGTCTGTTTAGCAGCTGTATTTTGGAATGGTCTTCTAAAAGGCTGCCTGGGTGGATCTTTATTCAGAACACTTTCAGAAGTACCTTTCTTCAGATCAATGATTTCATTGGATAGCTTCTTTATGACTCTCTGCAGGCTATCTAAGTCTAGTGCGTCTTGACCCTTCTTATTAGGGTTTGTGGTTTTGGAAGGATTCTCATTCTTTTTGCGAGAAGAGGAGGAAGAATCCGTGTCTATCCCAGGGTTTTCCTTGATGGCAGACATGTCCTTCCCGACCTTAATGGATTCATCAAAGGTTTCAGTGAGAGTGGGTTTGGCAGCTCTCCTGACGAACATGGCCATAGACACGGGTAAAGATGAAGTATAGAATTCAATGGTGACATCTTCAGCAGGCCTTGAGATGGCCGGGATTCTGTTTCTAAGAGTCAGGAACCTCTGGTTAAAGTATTTGACTTTCTCCTTGCTTTCCATATGGATCCTAGATAATTCCAAAACCAACACGGCTGGAGTCTTATCGTCTCCAAACTTATTCATGAAGGCCAACTCAAATTCATTCCAATTGGTAATAGAACTAACAGTAAGTGAAAATTACCAAGTCGAGGATTTGCCCTCAAATGTGTAAGGGAAAATCCGACAAACTACATCTTCGTGCTCAACATTCAAAAGCTGAACTGCTAGCATGAATTTCTTAACATGGTCTTCTGCAGGCTCTTTCAGCTCGGGATTGAATTTGGGCAACAATTTCTCGGGATTCTTTGGAAAAGGATGTTGATCACCTGGAACAGCGACCGCATCCTGTGCTAACCATGGAAAATTGGAGTTGGGGTTTGGGTTTAGGTTTTCCATGTTCCTTGGTGATGGAGGTGGTGAAGGTGGTCTTTGAAAAATGTGAGGAGGTGAATGTGGTGGTGATGGGGGTCGACCAGACCCTCCTGTGGTAGGTGGTTCTGAAGATGATGAAGGTTGATCGGTGCCTGTTAGAAACTGTCATAATTGATGGTTAGGGGAGACACCTGAAGGTTGATACTGTTCTTCAAAAGTAGACTCAATATGGGGAGTACGTGGACGTCTGATATGTGGAAGAGGAAATTCGGTGGGTTGGATCCCAGTGAGATTTGAATAAGCTCTAGTTAAAATCCTGCAGGATTCATTGATGGCCTGTTCGAACTGGTCAAGTTCTTCAGGTGGATGGGCACCGCTAGAGTTGAACTAATGAATAAGACTTTGAACAGTATGATTCAACTGGGTCTCATCTAATTGTGATGACTGGAATGTTTGTGGTTGGGATGATGACCGTAATTCACCCGATCGAGAAAGTGGTGTAAATTGAGGACTAGAGGGTTGATTAAGGCTGTGAATAGGGTTGTTTCCATCATCCATTTGCTTACGTTGGCCCTCCTTCTAGTGCCATTGTTGACAGGCCTAGATTCAGCGTGATAGTCAACTAAGAGACAACCCGATCCAAGAGCTTTCAAAAGCTACTCTCAGTCGTTAGATAGTTGTCTCTGACGGGATTAAAGGCCCCGTTGCCTTCTCTTAAATAACTCCTAATTATAGGAAAAGAGTCAAAGGAAATAAATAACGTAAATTTTTGTTAGTTGAATATATGCTACACTTATGAATATACAAAAGAAACTATTAAAACTAATTAATTACTAAATTAGTTCATATGATACACAACTGATAACTAAAAGTTCATCTAGTTAAATTGATTAACATGTGTCTACTGGAATAAATGATAAAGAGACTGTTAACAAACAAAACCAATCATATAAGTTACAATATAGACACATATACATTTATAATGAGATTGAACGATAATTTGACAGAGTGCAAATATGAAGATCAGATTCAATCGAGTTTCTATGAGTAAAATGAAATACTAACACACACATATCCTATATACCCTATCTCGATCAGGAGCATAATGATATTAATCCAGAAATTAACTTGTAGTGAACAATGCTGTGTAAACAATCTTGAATTCTTCAGAAAAAATTCAGAGGAAACAAAGAATAAAACACATAAATAATATATCATGTATATTCAAGCGATAACATCAAAATTTAATATGTGATACTAATCTACAAGTTAACCCAGAATAGATTGACAATTAAACATAACGTGTTTGCACATTTTCTCAAAAGAAAAATGAAGCAACATGGAAATATGAGAAAAGAAAATAGCAAGATCATACGATACTACAAGTACACCTCCATAATGAAAATACTGCAAATATACTTATAATATCTTCAGTCAAAGGAAGTTGTAACTATGAACAATAAATTGTCTTAGTTGCAGAGAAATGTCAAAGTGACGTGATCCTCCCTAGTTCCCTTTCACCAACCATCGACCCCCTAATACTGTAAATTGTGCCTCCTTAAATACATTCGATCTCATATAGAGATATTTCTAATTTACCCAAAAATAGGGATCGATACTATAGCAATCTTAACTGATTTTAGCTAGAAAAAGAAAAATGACAAATGAAATTGTCATTTTCTTTACACATTACGATATCCTGAAATCGAAAAGATTTGGGCTTATAGTGCTAAACCAAAAATAATGAAGAAACTAGTAGATGGGTGACACCTGGGAGACAATGAAACCGACTTCAACTGATTCCTTCACAATTCTTCGGAGATAATCTTGGAAACATGTGATCATCAAAATCCAGAGAAAGCACATTTGGAAAACCGACCAAATCATCTGCAATGTCAAAATAGTAAGAATTAGCACAAACCGCAAGGGTAATCAACCTAAATACAAAACTAACTAATTAACTCAAAATGATACCTGAAAAATAAAAATAACCTCATATCATTTGCTGCTTCTATTTACATACTTCAAAACCTGAAATTATTTTCTAGGCATCTATACAAAACGTGAGTATCTCAAAATGCTATGATCTAGCAGGGGTATTGTAAACCTGTATGTTCACACCATTAGCCGGCATTTGAGAAAATGGAGCCTGCGAGGGGCCCTTTAGCTGCATTAAGGTGACCTGAGCATTCAGCTCTCGAATTCTCTCTTTATTTCTATGATTCTTGTGGTAGAATTTCTGAACTTTCCAGATTAACATATTCTTGTGTCTTTTCAAACGCAGCATGCATTTGTCGGCTGAATCAGAGTTCTCCTACAACTTCGTATTCTCGGACTTCACAGAATCATTAAGTGCCACTACCTCCTTCATTTCTATTTCCATCCGACGTATCTTATCAAGCAAGCGATTGACGAATAGTGGGTGGACTGCTTCATTAAATCGGTATGAACCAGTTGGACTGCCTTCAACAGGCTTAGCTTTAATTTGAGGATCCGGCACAGAATCCATTTCTAGATCCATATGAGGAATATGAGGGTCACGTTCTACCGGGTGAGTCATAGACTCGGGATCCATGTTAGGGAAATCATGAGGGACGGGTCCATACTCCTCATCGTCCAGTACAATCATTTCTATGTCATTACTGTCCTTCATAGAGGGCTTAACAACATTAGCTTTAGCCACCATACTCCTAGTTACTCTGCCCGTAACCCTAACACTTGGTATCTCACTTATCTGTCCACAGGGTTCATCATCATGGTTTGGGGTTACCAAGGAAGGGTTTACAGGTTCCCTCTTTCATTTAGGACGCACGGGAGAGTCGGGATCTTGCATAGGAGCGGGAGCGCAATTCTTTTGGACGCTAGGGTTTACCTAAGCATTAGGGTTTGGCAGAGGGTTATGTGCAGAAGGAGTTGGAGTTTCACAGGGATGCTGATGCTGAAAACACTCCTCTGCGTAGTCAAATTGGCAGTGGCAAAACGCCATGAAACCATTTTGCTCAAGAAAATGATCTCAGGTCTGGTTCCATTTAGACAGTTCCACTTCCACTAACATCCTAACAAGACCATGGTGGAAGAGACTTCGACTAATATTTTTATGCCCTTTCTTGATGGCCGCAGACATTTTAGTCATGCTTTGGACTAAGTAATGAGGTAGATTGATAGGCCGACCAAGAAATACAGTCATTAACCTAAGATGATAAACATACGCAGAAGAAAGACGACCCTCGCAAGTAACATACCTATGAATGACCTCCAACACAGGTCTCCATTCCTTTTTAAAGTATTTACGTGAAACACCAGCCCTGAAAGACACTTACCGGCAGGGGTTTTTCAGTATTTTCCTCCATTCGGTGGATTTCATCTGTTTTGACTTAAACCAGTGTTCACCTGCTAAAGGTAAGTCTGTGACCGAGGCGACTGTCTGCTCATATACTATGAATTGAAGGTCGGCCACCTTGGCTCTGCCATTAGCCAGCGAGAGGGCAAAAAACCTGGTAACTTCTGGATTCGAGTCTATGAATTTGCTGAAAAAGGGAAGCCACCCAACCTCCTCTACTTTGGCTAGGAGTTCTGGATCCTCATCTAGAAGCTTGGTATTATCAGGTTCGACCCTGAAAACTGGGGCCATGACTATGAGTATGAATGCACATAGTTGTACAAAGAGAAGATACAACGGACTGCAGTAACCTAGAGTACTGGAAAGAGACCATTCGGGACACAAGCCAAGCAAAAACCATAGACAATGAAACCCGAGTTCTTCATAAAGGAAAGGCGACATGGATAAACTCACACAGAAACCCTGTAAAATCAGCATGAGCGAACATGAATGATTATACAGAGAGGTGATTGAATAATGGAAAAATATGGTGAAGACTCCAAAATCACCTCGCCTAGCCATCATTTAGTCAGTGTGACTGAAATACAACCACGAATCGGAAGAAGTACAGGTGTTCAATAAGTAGGTAGACACGATGCTACACTCATACTGGAATTGAATGTCATTAAAAAGTTCTGTACATGTTGAATGATGACATAACAGCCCTCAATCAGGCGGATCAGATTTGGGGATGGCGATGCGAATTAAACTGACCATAAGCAAAAAACCTTGGGCGTTAAACCACAGACCTTGCTATGTAATAATTCCAACCTTCGAAGATAGTGAGTAAGTGAAAACACATATCACTTAACCCATTATATCAACCCAGACAATCAAATGCAAAAAGATAAGCCACGTAAGAAAAATATCATGACAATCGAGATTACCTGCCGGTGGTAGATTGAGCAAGGTTTGAATATTGGAGGATAAACCTTGGGCATAAATATTTGCATGACTTTGATAAGGAACCCAAGCGCAAAATAATGATCATTCCATGTCCCATAACTTTGTTTAAATTGGCAATTAAAACAAAACAAAAACATACCAAATGATGAGTGTTCAAATAAGGTCGAAGTCAGGTTATGGTGAAAGCATATAAACCAAAGAATGCTTATTCCCTAATTTGAGACACAAATCCATTCAAAAATAATGGTTTTAATATATAAATTTTTCCAAATAACAATAATCTCCAAGGTTATAAAATAATGACATTTCACCATTTCAGTAGCTCCTGGTTTTGTAACCTGAAATGAGAACTTCAAATATTTCATCAATGAAAACTTTATTTTGATTGATGAATTTTTTTGAGGCTGTTGGGTAAGAGCACAACATACAGTCTGATAAACTATGAAATGAGCAAGCCACGAAGGTTAAACCCCAGAGGAAAACAACCAACCCAATCCAAGCAGCGAACGATTTTGTTACAGCTCTTCTCTATCAGTGTTCAGGGCAAGCTTTCGAGGTGCAAGAGACTAGAAGCAAGTTGGGAGACTATAAACAAACCAGTTGTAGAGAGACAGGGCGGTCAAAAACACAGTAGCAAAGCGGTCGGAGGCCCGAAAACGATGGAGGAAATAACAAGACTAGGGTTCTCATTATCCTTTTAACTTCGCAATGCTTGGCCACGATGATTCCACGTATACTTTTAAATAATTGCCATGCAGTGGGTAATCCATATAGTTCCGACGTACAAATCAACAAAATGATTTTATTTCAATCATATGGTGGTTCGAAAGTTCCATAAGGTTCTATACTCCTGAAGTCAACCAAGCATGCACGCTAAATTGTTAAAAAGAGAACCTTAGTATCAAGGTTAGGACATATAACTTATCAAAGGCATGAACAATTCTACAACCTATTACCTTATGCAAACAAGGTATTCATTCAATAAACGATTATAACTCTATCAAAGGTTTTGTCACTTTAATATTTTACAAAAGAAATTCATAAAATTTATTTATGTTAAGATACCCTTCTTGTTAGCTTGATTCTCGATTTGCCTTTGAGTATTTATTTATAAACTATTAGGTTTGCAAATGAGAATTTTAAGCCTTATAGTATTTATCGGGCTTGTCAATAGGTAAATTATGATGATCTTAATAAACAATAACTGGACAATATCTTTCCAAGTATGTTATGTGTAAAAGAACTTAGTTCTTCAATACTAACTTAATCCATTTGGTAGTAGTATGTTAAGGATGATATAATCCTTTTAAGCTTCAAAGCTTTAAAGTTAGAATAATAGTATAAAAACTCATTAACTATTGTGCATTACTTTCTTATCACAAGACTTAACCAAATTTTGGCGTGACATAAATTGCTTATGGACACAGTTTAGGTAAACCCTTAAACGTAAAACCCCTCCATCCTCAACCTGTGTGTAAAGAAAGATTTAAAGGCGTTTACACATGATGAATTTGGCAAACATTGATAAATATCTAAGAAGTCAATTCGCAAATAAAATTATAAATTACAAACAAGGAGAGAGAGCAACTGTCGCCAAATATAGTTAGGATAGAATTCTCTTTTCTATGGCATCTTTAAAAAGAAGAACAATCTAATTGTTTTACCTCATAAAAGCATTTGAAATTGAAACAACATATATATTCTTTTACTGAGCTATTATTTTGCAATGAACATATATCTACAAGATTTATGATTATTGACAACTATAACCGGATCTTTCTTACCTGTAAATCTATGAGATCGGGTAAATTTTCTGCGTTAGCTCAAAAGCTAAGTAAGCCCCAAAATTCCAAGACAGTTCCACCTTTTTGTCGCACAGAAAAAAATAAATCATTAAACTGAAAAATATTTATTCTATAAGATAAATAGTCGAGTAGATAATTCAGCTTATGAATTTATCAATCTGTAATTCAAATAACATATAACTAATTATAGCTGTTAGCTGACTACATTATTGAATATTATCTGTATTTTCAAAATTTTAAATTTTTCGGTAAATTTGGGGTTTCAACATCACTTCTTCAATTTAATCATAAGAAGTGTTTGTCTTCATCCATAACATTTTTCAATTCTATATAATCTTAGAATTAACCAAAGTAAAAATATTCATATTTGCAATTTGAAAATACCTTTCTCTTTTAAGTATTGATAGGTTAATAATTCCAACAAGTAGACATCTAGCTTGGTTATCCAAGTGTGGATTCTTGAGAGTGGAATGGCCAATATTAAAATTAGGATATTTGAATTGTGTTATGTGTCATTATATTTGTGTTGTAGTTCTTGATTCAATCATAATAACATCCAACAAAACATTGCTATCATACACCTTGAAATTATACTTTTGGTGGAAATTTTTACCCAATAAAATTGTGGGTATGTATCTTCACAATTGATAACAAGTAAGGTTGGCATCAAACGTTTTCATCTTCATTGGTTGATTTAATTATGTGCTAAATAATATGATGACATGATCTCATTTCTTCACATGGATTCACATGCTTACTTAGTGGCACAGTGTGGTTGGAACACATGGCGACATGGCATATTGGAGGCCCTAGATCTATAAAACCCTAGAACATCGATAGGATTGTTATATATGGATGGATATTTTGTTTCATAATATATACCATGGTGTACAATGTTATTTCTCATTCCTTAGGGTGTTGAAGCATTAGGGAAGCCTTTGTGAGTAGCAGAATCTAGCATCTGAGTAGTTTTTAGAAATTTTGTAGCATGTGTACAAAGGGTTGTTCTTTAACAACCTATCGCTAATGAAGGAGTGTGAAATATGGTTGGAAAGATTATTTATTGATAATTTTATGAAGTTTTTTATGATCCACAATGGAAATGCTTCAAAATTTCATGATTACCAACAAATCATAGGTTGTTCCGAGCCATTTCTAATGTGGATGCTACACAAGTTTGCTCCAAACATTATTACAAAGTTCAGACCTGTAGGAAATTACAACCAACAATTAAGTTCTTGTTGTTGTGTATTATTTCCAACCTATAAAGGTTCACCTCATACATGCCTTGAAAGAATCATATTTGGAATTTCAGTGACAACTTATGCTTTCCCAACCCATATTTTTTAAACCTTTGATACACTCAGATTTGACATATGAATTTTTTGCACTACCCTAAATAATGACAAAAAGCATAAGAACATGAAAATTTCCAACAAATGCATTGAATTTTTCTCAAGAGTTTGAAAATTGATGTCAACAAACAATTAGTACACCAAGTCTGGGACTACTTTTAACTTTGAAGAGCCAACAAAGAATAAACCTTAATGTCAAAGTTACAAGTTGTTTGTAGGTTGTTTTTAAGAATTTTGAGGAATACATACTTTGGTGAGCAGGGTTGCTAGTTGGGACCAATAATCTCATCTAGTAGAAGTTTAGGTAACATTGTAATAATTAATGTATTGGGTCATTATTTGAAAAAAAAAGTATTGGAAGTTGATATATCTACATACATTCATCATTATGTAGTATAAATGATCATGGACAAACAAGCCTAGGCATATTCCTGTAACCACAAGATTCAAGAATGTGAAGCCTAGTATTGGATGGCAGATTTAGTTTGATGAAACAATAGTCTTGGTTATAAGGTGCGAGTTAATAATTGAAGCTACAAGAACTATCGAGGTAGAGTAGCAGTTGTAAAACTATCATTTAAGCATGAAGCATTTGTCACAATAGTCAAAGAACCATTGAATTGATCTCTTGGAAACAAGATAGGATATGAAGTTTTTTTACCCAAAAGAAGAAATATACTATGATATCTATCGTAGCATAAATCCCCTTGAAGGAAAATTGGTCTCTGGATGTAAGGGTTGGATCAAGTTCCTTTCCCATAAGCTATTTCTAGCCCAGTAATTACTGGGTCCCATGTGATAATTGTAAACATGTAACTTGGGAGGAACATCATAGGCCCCTTTCCATAATTGTGAAGGCTTTGAACCTACCATGTTTCACATGAGAGAAAACTAGTCCAATTAAGGATTTGGATAGTACATTACCCAACCAATTTTCCCGTGTCTATATTTAAGGGAAAATCCATCTAGGGTGTGCTAAAGATACTAAATTCCATTCTTAAGAAAGTAGACTAACCATATTGTTTTCATATTTGACAACTAACACGTAAGTTCTCATTGTTTTGTATTATTTCCAACCAGTAAAGGGTCACCTTAGATAGGATTTGGAAGCATCATATTTGGAAGTCCAATGATAGATTATGTGCTTTCACATATCATCATTTTTTAAATACTTTGTTATGCTCAGACTTGATATGTGAATGTTCTTCCTTACTATAAATGATGACAAAAGGCACAAGACCATATGCATTTCCAGATATGGAAGGTTGAATTTTGTTAACCCCATTTTTATATGGACCGTCACACAAAAAAGAGGTAAATTTCACTATATTTCCATCATTTTAATATTGTAGAGAAGAGAAAGAAAGGCATACAAATGAGCATATCATGGCAATAAATGCAAGGAATTTATATTAAAAGTACGAAAAGTGTTGTTAGAGAACCATTAATACACCAAGTCTCAGACTACTATAGGAATTTCAACAATGAACATAGAAGGAACCTTGATGTCAAAGCTGCAAGCTGTTTGCAAGTCGCTTTCAAGCATTTTTAAGCAAACAAACTTTGAGGAGTAGGGTGGCTATCCAAGACCAATAATATTAGATTGTAGACATCCAAATAATGTTGGAATTGTCCATTGGAAGTATCCTTTGGGTCATTAGTTGAAAATGTATGTATTGTAAGTGGATCACTCCACATCTATTTAAGATTATATTGTAGTATAAAAATGAATACTTATTCAACCTCTCACCGACAGAATATGCAAGTGTCATTGGATCAACCAGTGTTATCGAAATTGAACCAGTTCTACAAAAAATGACCAGTTTGACTGGTTGAGAAGGTTTTCATATATAAACCGGTGCCTCAAACCAAAAAAGGAAAGTTACAATATGGAATCAATCATCCTACTCAAAACCTGTCAGTTTTGTATGAAACCACCCATTTTGGTAGAAATCCATATGCAAAGCTTCAAGTCATAAAATTTTAAAAAGGAAAAAGTCAAACCCTAGACCTACCAATCATCAACAATGTTAAATGGTAAAATTCAATGCTTAAAGTAAATTTGAAATTATCGTTATCTTTTATTTTATATCCTTCTACTTAAATTGTTAGCATTACCATTAATTGTTTCAAGTTGTTTGAGAGTGTATCCAACCACCTCAGACTTGAAAAATGTAAAATTGTTTATCCCATTCAAAGTTTAATAGGATTCACATCTTTTAGGATTTCAGGATTGCAACATTTCCACTGGGTTCTATCATCTATGAGGTTATGCGATTGGAATTTAATCAAGCACATCAACCACTACGTACCTTGATGTTGGTGGTGTTGATCATTCATATTGATGTTTGTGGCCTCAAAACTAGTTTTTGGAAATATGAAGAATCCCTAGTTTATATCTTATTTATTGATGTACTTTGGTTTAGATATGGATTGCATTTGGTGCTATTTTGGTTGTATACATTCTTACTTGCTATATACTTGAGAAACATAATATATTTGTGTATAATGGTTTGAATTATCATGGATATACATGATTATATTTTATTTTATAATCTGAATATTTTAAGTATAATTTGGTCAACTAGTTTTGTGACCCAAGTTTTGTCTAGTTCCAGTTCTTGGGGTCAATTGGTTTGATCACCAGTCTAATTTGGATAACCACTATAAATTCCACCCTCTCTTAACTCTCTCACCAATGTCCTCGCACAATCTAGATAACAATAAATAATGGTGCATTGTTGACCCTCAAATGTAACCCTCCATTGTGTTACCTCCCTTTTTTGCATAGGGTGTTTTCCTAATTTTTTCATAGTAATATTGGGATGATTCTTAGGTCTTCCACCCATGAAAAAGAGGCAAATATACACTTCTAGAAATGTTGGGTCAATTTCAAAAACTATAAAGCAATTTTGGTCTAGTTTTGGAATCCATAAAAGTGACAAAGGCCAACAAACACTATAAACTCCAATCAAATGTGCAAATATTGGCATTTCCTTTTAGTTGAATTGGACTTATGGGCAGTTATTGTTATATCTCAACCCCATAAAAGCCTTAGAAAATGATCCTAGGAATTGTTTCAAATAAAAAACAATATGTAACCACACTAGTTCATAATTCCAGGCGCATCTTAGACACTTCTGGGCATGAATAAGATCATAGCAGCAGCAAATCCAAGTGTTTCAGGGGTGAAATGGTAGTAAAACCCTAGTCCAATATCTCTGGGAAGTTTAGAGGAGGATTTAGGTGAATTTTAGACTTGAAACCAATAATAAAGCACCCCAAAACATTAAATTTGGGCACATATAAGCAATAATGTAGTATCATTTTTTAATTATGGGCAGATTCTATTCAAAAAGATGCAAATACCTTACTCCTAGGCATAGTTTATGTCTTATACACCATTGGTATTCAATTATGGGCACTTCTCACCATGTACCGAAGCTTTAAAATACCTGAACCCAACTTTAGGTATTATAAGTAGTCATAAAAATTACTCTAAGCAAGGAATGAATAGTCATTTGTATTCAAGAATTATTGTCCCAGGAAACTCTGTAATATACATGTAAATATGAAAATTCTTGATCCAAAATGCCTTTATATATTTATGAGCTGCAAGAAATTTCACCAAGGTCACGATGCTTAAATGAAATCTAAGATACTTGTTGAGATTACAGCTATTTTCCTTCATATAGAAATTAGGTCTACTATCAATCCTAAAGGAATGTTAGAATATTTCATTTATTAATAAACTTCTAGATATATCTAGCAGACTAAATAGTGCTACAAACTAAAGATAACCTTAGTGAATATTGCTTAAATATGCCAAGAAGTATATATAACTCCATCATGTGCTAGCGAATGGGATTCAACTTAAAGGAATTTGTGAAGGTATTAGTGAGTCCAATATGACTACAACAATAATCCAGTTCAAAAGATGGACAAAAACCATTTCTTAACTAGATGCAAGGTCCTTTATGAGCTTGGAGCAATGTTGGTGTTAGCAATTGGAATGAATACTAAGCTAAACAAGTTGAATGGCACAGTGGACAAAAGGTGGGCAGGAATAGGGTCAGTAAGAAACCACCAACAATCATCATAATAGATGAAGCAAAAACCTAAAAGAAGTGAAAAAACCATAAAGTTGAGATTTAATATAAGAATGTGAAGTTCTTATTAAAAATGTGGGTTTGCGTAAGTTTCAATAAGTCTCATTAGAAAAGCTAGTAAAAGAGAATTTTAAAAAACAACGAATTCTAATCTCTAGCATTGTTAATTTTTCCCTGCAAGGTAATTGTAGGGAAATGTATTAGAGAGTTTGAACTAAATTTTAATGTCCTTGTTTCAAGTTGTGTGGTGACAAAAAAAATTGTAGTAGTTATCTGTAAAATATCCTAAGTGTGTAACTGAAAAATAATAATTCCTAGTGTATTCACACTATTTGGTTATACATATATTCATGTTGAGTCAAGTGGTAGATATAGGAAACATACCCTGGGGGGGCCTACCACATACAGGAACATATAAATGCATTTGGTATTTCCCTAAAACACATATGGTACAGTCTTGTTGGAATATAATCCATCAGGATTATATAATATTAAATAGTGTAAATACATTCTGAATGTGAATAGTCATGTAGGAATATGAATAGGTTGGTCGGAATCACAACCGACATATGAATTGTATAAATATATGCATTAGCAAGGGAATAAGATGAATTGAGAGTTATTTACCTAATAGTGGTATCAGAGCCAAGTTCATAACTCCTGCCTGCATGCCTGCCATTTTGTTTGCCTGCTGCCAGTTTGCTCATTCATCTGCCCGTTCCTCAGTCTGCTTTGCTTGGAGTTGAACGTTCTACTATTGGCGTTACTCTTCCTTCTGCGTGTGTTTATTCTCTGCTAGAACATTTGAGACCTGCCTAACCCTAATTTTTGCGGGCCGCCTCTTCATTCCTCACGATCTGTCTACTTTTTGGGGTTGCGTTGAAGTTGTATCAACAGGAACTTAAGCCTGAAGCTGTGTGTCTCATCTTACTGCTCCGTGTGTTCCCACACCATCTGATCTCGTATGTATGGTTGCTTTTATTTTCTTAAATTCCATCTCATACTATGATTTTTGTTCGATTGTTGAGAGTGTTTTTTCAGCACCTTTTTTTCGGGTTTCGTGTTGAGGAGTGAGAGAGAGACAATGTCGTCTCCAAATTCCAATGCCAAGTCGAGTTTGAGGAAGCCCGTCTTTACTTGAGCCTGTAAGTGGTCTCACAGAGAGCCGCGACCTTATAGCTTGATCTCTCATTGTTGCAATACTGGCTTCCCTCTGAACGACTATGTGATAGTCATCAACCTCTTGTAGCGTCCTTCCACATTATAAACTTGTTGTGTCTTCATGGAATTTTGTCATCGGTCTCCACTAGAGCGAGTCAATTGCCAGCTGATTAATGCCCAACATCATTTCCATAGAGATGCGATTTCGAATGTTTCTCTTCTATGAGTCAACTAGAGTGTTTATGGCATGAAACATTATGCCCGTGTTTGTATCCTTGCGTCGCTATGAAGTGCCTTCATCAATGCAATGGTTAATTTGTTATGCTAACAGTCATCACCTGATTGTTGTGAGATCGTGTAAGCTAGTGGAATATCATGCGTATGACCTGCAAAGATAATGAACATGCTACGTTAAGTGTTGAGGTGGTGTGACCGAATTTGAAGTTGACTCCTCCATCTGAAGCTGAGAGCATATTTAAAGTTGCTGCGACCTACAATTGATCGTGAAGACTGCGTGGTATAAAACCTATCTTTTATGCTGCATGGTATAAAACCTATCTTTTATGCTGAAGAATAATGTATGCTGTGACTAATATATATCATGCTGACTAATATATTGTGACTGATATATATCATGCTGACTAATATATTGTGACTGATATATATATGCTGACTGATATATTGAAGAATAATGTATGTTGACTGATATATCATATATTGAAGAATCTTGTGAAAGATATATGTTGTTTTGTGTTAGAATAATCAACCCATAGTTTACCCACTTAGACATTAATTCATTTATTTTTGTCTTATTTGCCTAGTTCATGTGTCCCACCTTGTGCAAGTTGTTAATTGCCTATCCATAGAGGTCAAACTTGCCATGTTTGACTCATGTAGTGCTTGGGAAAGCCTTAGGAATCAAATCTTCTTTATTCCTGGCCTCCTAGGCGCCCTTCTACTTTTTCTACTTTATTGCCTGCTTTTTCAGTGTTTTAAGGCACATAGGAAAGCAAGACTAGGTGAGGTGAACTAGTTTTTTTCCCTCTTCATCCTCCACTCTTTTCTCCATGAAAAAGCATGTATGAGCTTCCATTCCACTACTCTTTAGCTTTCCCATGCACCCTTTCCAATTCGTGAGCTCCATGACAGATTTGGGATCATCTTTTTACACCTATGGGGGATTTGCCTATTTTGAGTAAGTTTGCTTTATGCTAGTTTTGGATGCCTCCTTATGCATTCGACCTCTTGATGTATTCTATATATTCAGCAACCTATTTTATTACAGGTTTGGCTATTTTACACACAGTTAATATAATTTTGTGTTACAGCTCCATATTCAGTCTCCATTGTTAGCAATTTTGCATGATCAATTGATAATTGTTGTGGGTAAAATTAATCTACTGCTGGCCTGAATTTCTACATGGTATCAGAGACATTGTAGGTTTTTACTCTCCTTCAAAAATTGTTTTGCAGGTTTGACATCAAGACTGGGAGCCTTCTACTGACAGCCGGGACATATTTTCTAAAGCTATGGATTCACAGAAAACTATCTTGACTCCCTTCAACTATTTTGAATGGAAAGCAAAGATGGAGATATTGTTGAGAGAGAAAGGCCTCTACAGGGTGACTATGGCTACAGAAGTAGAGCCCAATGCTGCTGCAGAGAAGATCAAATGGCACAATCGGAGAGATGAGGCCTATGGCCTCCTATGTCTTAGTATTTCCCGAGACCTCCTTTTCCATCTCGATGGATTAACTTCACCGAAACAAGTATGGGAGAAGCTTTCTGATATTTTTGGAAAGACAGATGAGATGAGGGGACATCAGATCGAAAATGAGATGATTTCTCTGAGTCCCAGTAGCTTTGAATCCCTGCAGCTATATTTCTCCAAGTTCAAAGCACTAGTTTTGCAGCTGAAGCAGTGTGGTATCAAAAAGAAAGATGATCATCTTGTATTGGCCATCCTCTCGAAGCTAGGACCTGACTACTCAGTCTTTTTTTCGACCTTCTATGCCATAAAACTCACAGCTCGAACCTGGAAGATGCCTATCCTTGCAGATTTCATGGAATCTCTCACACAAGAACAGGACAAGCTGGTGATGATGGGCACCATCAAACCATCCAAAGATCAAGATTTGATTGCTGGAGATTCGAGGGTGGATTCAAAAAGCAAAAATAAAGCTAAAAGTCCACCTTAGCAAAGAAGAGACAAGAAGCAGTCTCCAGAGGATCAACAAGGTCCCAAGAAAAATACCCAGAAGAAGAAAAACAAAGGTGAAATGAACAAGTGCTCATACTGTTCGAAGGGAAATCACACTGAAATCTCTTGTATGAAAAAGCAGATTGATATGCTGACCAATCTCCTGGAGAAGAATGGAATCTCCCTTCCAGAAAGCTCAAAGAAGAGAGAAGGAGGATCAAGTTCCGATGACAGAGAGAGAGTTCATGCTCTAGTTGCTGGCACATCAAGTTCACCCAGTTTTATCATAGATTCTGGAGCTTCAAGACACATGGTTTCGACTAAGGAGGCCTTCTCCTCACTAGATATGTTGAAAGGACCATCTATTGTACTGGGAGATGACTCTCTCACTGAAAGTAAAGGCAAAGGAAGGATAGATCTTTAT
>LPNX010910806.1:579835-606438 GCA_001517045.1 Pseudotsuga menziesii | reverse complement strand
TACTCTCTTTAGCTGCTCAGAAAGGGTGGAAAGTTCATCAGATGGATGTGAAGACTTCTTTCTTGAATGGAGACTTGAAAGAGAATGTCTTCATGTCTCATCTAGAGTGAAAGGAAAAGAACAAAAGGTATGCAAGCTTGTCAAATCCTTGTATGGCCTAAAACAAGTGCCTCGCGCATGGTATGAAAAGTTAACTGAGCATCTTTTGAAGTTAAATTTCGAACATTTTCATCTCGATGATGCAACACTGTTTATAAAGAAAGTTGGAAGATCTGTTGTGTATCTTGCGGTGTATGTAGATGATATTTTGATGACAGGGAACAATGAGAGCTATATAGCATCCATAAAGAAAGATTTGAAAAAAATCTTTGAAATGACAGATATGGGACATCTCCACTATTACTTAGGAATTGAAGTCACTCAACATCCTAAGTACATATTCCTATCTCAGAAAAATATGTTGGAGAACTACTAAACAGATTTTTTCATGACAGAATGCAACCCTATCTCTACTCCAATGGAACAAAAAATGAAGCTCACATCAAGCGAAGGAAAAGAATTTGAAGATGCGACCAAGTATCGACAACTTGTAGGAAGTCTTATCTACCTTACAACAACTAGACCAGATATTTCTTATGTTGTTGGCATACTTTCAAGGTTCATACATAAACCTTGTGAAGGACACTAGTCAGCTGTAAAAAGAGTTCTAAGATACTTGAAGGGGACTCAAGACATTGGACTCAAGTACTCTAAAGTGGATGACTTAAAACTTATTGGGTACTCAGACTTAGATTTTGATGGCGATAAGGATACAGGAGTATCAACTTCTGGATACACTATGAGTCTTGGATCAGCAGCTGTCTCATGGAGATCACGCAAATAGTCAGTTCCGGCAGATTCAACAACAGAAGTAGAATATGTGGCTGCAGTTGAAGCAACGAAAGAAATAGTATGGCTCAGGAAGATACTTGAATATTTGCAAGAAAAACAAGAGAAATCCACTCCATTATTGATCGACAATACTTCTGCAATCAAGCTGGCTAAGAATCCCAGATTCCATGATCGAACCAAACACATCAACACAAAGTATCATTTGATTCGACATCATGTAGAGGCCAAGACAGTCCATCTTCGACATTGTTCCACAAATGATCAAGTTGCAGACATCTTCACCAAAGCGCTTGGACGAGAAAATTTTGAAAGATTCAGAAACATGCTCCGACTTACTAACACCCCTTCGGATTAAGGGGGGGATTGTTGGAATATAATCCGTCAGGATTATATAATAAGTAAATAGTGTAAATACATTCTGAATGTGAATAGTCATGTAGGAATATGAATAAGTTGGTCGGAATCACAACCGACATATGAATTGTATAAATATATGCATTAGCAAGGGAATAAGATGAATCGGGAGTTATTTACCTAACAAGTCTAAATGCATTTTCTATGTCCTAAAACATGTTTCAAGGATGTAGTATGTGTTTGTACATTGCATTTCTACGCGTTTACTTAAATTTTTTTATATTATCACTAATTGTTTTAGGATGTTCGATATGGGTTCCAACCTCATCATTTTATATGATGAAAATATAATTTTACACCCCATCCAAAATTTAGAAGAGTTAACAGTTTTCAAAATTCTTGTTAACTAAATTGTACCAATCTAAAGAAAAATTCTAATAAACCATCAAAAGGTGCCAAATGTCACCCTATTCTTTGACCACATGCAACCTAGAAAATTTAGACCTATTAAAAATACACATGTTAGAGGATGGTCCTATAGCTCATGTTGAGCATCCCATTTCCAAAAATGGTGATAGTTTTCAAGATTGATCATGTTTATCAATGATATGTTGTAAGCATGTAGCACATCGTGTTTCAAGATTTCTCTTGGTTCCATTTTGATATATATTCACCCTTACATGATATATACATGAGTAGAGTTTTCCATTTAATATAAATTATTTGGAAAATAATTAAAATTTATTATTTTAAATCTTTTTTAGTCAACCAAGTCATTGAGTTAAAAGCAGTCCAAGTCATGGTCAAGTTTGAGTCTGAGTTGACCCTTGTCCGATTCCCATTCTGATTCTAATTTTTAAAACATTGGTTCCAACCTCACCAGACTTCATATTTCATTCAAAATGCAGTAAACTTAACAATTTTTAGGATTTTGGGATTGGTAGGATTGCAGCGTTTCCACTGTATTTTATCATGTATGAAAATTTGGGATTGGCATTTAATAAAGAGAAACAACCCTTCTATGTAACCCAATGTTGGTGGTACTAATTGTTGAAATTCTCCATAGTGTACTTAGAAAAATGTAACCTTCACTCAATCCCAAATCACTGATTAGGAATTTTAATTTTTTATCTACCGAATTTTAAGGATTTGATTAGCTACTTTCATCAAGATTGGATAGTTTCTATAGGATTGAAGTAAAGGAAAATGATTGTGTTTCAAAGAGATACTTCCTATGTCTTAGGGCATACCATAATAGACAGCTTGACACCATAAATCAATATTTCCCAATATGCAAGAGAAACCAAACATCTAACTCTAAGGGATATCGAATCGTACCTTGTTCTGGATAGTTGAAGTAGATCCCCGTTGAGCTTTTCCAATTCACGCTTGATTTATCAATTCTCTCTCAACAATAGAAAACAAGACAAGCATGCTCTATAATAATGTGTTAGACCTACTCTAGCATATATATTCAATAATGTATAAGTAATTAAATACATCCATGGATATAATATTCATATTCAAATACACATTAATTAAACAGGAAAAGATATTTCTATTAATAAAATCAAAGATTACAAGAGTGACAACCTCTGTCGGCATGCCTATGAACTGGAGAAAGAAAGTCCTCCACCACCTCAATCCTCCATCTCTCGATAGCAAGCTCACAAAAAAAGGAAATCTTGGGAAGAACACAAAGTGCTCCAAAGGGACAAAGGGATGCAAAATCAAGTATAAGCAAACTAGGGCAACAATGGACTACAGTTTCTTTTCTCTTCAATTCCTCCTCTTCAATGTATCCAAGGGGTTCCTTATATAGCACTCCAAAAGGGTAATAGAGGGTCGAATCCGAGCGTTCTCAAATAATTTGGAAGGCCAAGAGTCAAGTTATTTAGAATCATATGAGGAAAATTCCAAAAATGTTTGGACTTATGCACACATCCTGATGTACATGGGTTTGAGGTCAAAAGTCACGTGTACACGCGAGTATGGGGTTAAAATTCATGTACAGTAATAAACATGGGTTTTTTAAGGATAATATTGGAACATCAAAGGATAATATAAGTCCATGGGGTCTAAAGAGTCTACAGAGGGATAGGGAAGGCCATAAATATGTGATCAGCCATGTGTGGTAAAATAAACTATAAAATATTCCCCCTAATGTGTGTGGTCAGAGGGGTAACATGATGGCCGAAATACATTATAAAATCCATCCCATAAGTGGAGTAATGAAGAACTAGGTGGAAGAAATAGCCACTCATCAGTACAATACAATGATAAATCTCTGCATTTGACTGCAAATACATGGACCAGTACCTGATACATAAGAGTACAATGGCACTAAATAGGCATGATATACAAAATGTGTCATGTGTGGTCATCACCACGTACAATATATAATAGATCAGAATATCCAAAGTGGATGAAGATATACAATAGATCAAGATGTCCACAATGGCTGAAGATATGCAATGGATTAAGATCTCCATAGTCACTGAAGATATCTGATATACACTGGAATCAAATCACGAGAGTTGATATCTCATGAAAAATGGCACGATCAAGGAGGTAGCATACATGGAATGCCACAAAGCTGGAAGGTCTTCTACGTGAAACGATATGAGTACATGTCCTACTATGTGAATAGATGTGTTGAGGTCGAACATAGTAGTCCATCGTCTGATTACCAGTCATTGATGTATACCATTAACAGATGTGAGATCACCCACCGATAATGAAAATGGGAATCAAGGTACATAGTGCAATCTATCAAGTGTGAATAGATGTGTTTAGGTCGAACACTAGGAAGAATCCATCAATCATGGGAAATTGATGTATTCCCAAAACTATCGATGGAGAGAGAACCTACCACTAATGACTGAAATTATCAAGGAACTCAAAGGACTCTAGACTCCTATTCCAAAATAAATGATTTGATGTCAATGGAATGGAATCTGCTGGAAGGAGGGCATTAAGGCATCCTCCATAAACCAACCCGAGGTACTAAGCAACGTTGTATAATGTGAAAGAACTCGAACAAGATGTGCATGAACCAGTAACAGTACTGGAAATGACCAGAATGCAAAGTCAAGATAATTGAGGAATGTCTGACTCAGGCTTCAACTTCCTTCAAACAAGAGCATAAAGGAAAATGGTGACTAAAGGTAGGAAGCATGGACTCGATATGCAAAATGGGACATCTCTATGACATAGGAGGAATCAATAGAGGCTCCATAGGGACTGGAAGCTTAACTATTCGGTGGAGATAAACTCCGAGTAATGAGTACAACTCCTAAATTCAAACTAATAACCCAACCAACGGATGTGCTATGTAGTGCTTTGATGGCGACATGACTCAACTGCTGCCAAAGATAACATCTTTTCCTTTCTAGCTTTTTGTTTTTGTTTTTATTTTTTTGTACTTTTTCAGATATTTTGAAAATCTTGAAAAATAATAAAAGTTCTTTATAGTACAAATCTATGAGGAGACGAGTGTCAAGGGGGAAAGAAAACTAGTTCCAAGCAGTGGAACATGCCTATGCTCAATGCAAGGATATATGTGCATGATAATGACACTCGGGGGAAGGTCTCCTCCTGGTAAATGGGATGATCAAGTTGAAAAATATATGTAAAAAGGATATGCTTGGCTAGACATGAGACAAGATCGGGCTATATGGTTGATAACTCAAAGTCAAGGAGCCAATATAAATCTCAAGAAGACAAGAAAAACTCATGAAAATGCAATTACAACTTGATATATACGAGGGAGTCCTGATGGGAATGGCCAGCATAAACTTTAATAGGAGTATGAAGCTCTTTCTCAACTCAAGGACATGTCGAGACTAAAAAGGGACTCCCACACCCTAAAGGAGAAATGTCAGGATGGGCAACAAATGCAACATATGATCTAACTAGGGTTCCCATGTATAGGAGAGCTCTACCATTCACATAACGCCACTGCTAACAACATCATGAAGGTTATGTGACATCATGGAATGGGTTTGTACCTAAGGTTAAGATGAAACTGTCATAAGGTCATGCAAAATGCAAGCGGGTGTGAAATCCTAACCTATATGCCAGTTTAGAAATATACCTATAATAAAGACAAACAAGTCAAAGTCTCAGTCAAACCACACTCAAAATTGGCTCCTACAACATCATATTAGTCCAAACGGTCCAAAATGGTCAGAAACAGTCAAAATTAAGCTATAGGAAGTGGGTAAAAAATTCAAATTTGTTTCTATAAACTAGTGAAAAATTAAAATTTTTCATACCATTTGAAAATAAAACCACCATAGTGCTTTTGTGTCCAGAATTTCAAGAGTTGATTTCGGGAGCATCATTCGACGAAATCACTCCACGTTTGGTCCAGATAATTACCCATGCCCGTCTTTCACTTTCACGCACAATTTTTTTTATTTTAGTGGTCAATTTTTTTAATTTAGGCCACCCCAAATTGTGCATTTTGTCTCATGCATAAATCGAGTCTTTTTCCACGTATAGGGCTGGGTATACATAGAAAATACCATGATACTCGCGTACATATGCGGCTATTCTGCAAAAAGTCACGTACAGGGACGCAAATGTGTTTTTCAAAGGAAAATACTGATGAAACTAAAAAATGTTTGTGCAGGATGGTGCTAGAATGGAGAGAGAGAGAGAACATGGTGATGTCGAAGAGGCTATGCAGGGAGATCTAATGGCTCAACAAGCGTTGAGGGCTTCTAGTTTATACAAATTTTGGTGCCTTGGAAGCTTAAGAGCTAAGCCAAAGCTACTCCAGCTTCTAGTAGACTACTGGGATCCATATTTTGAGACCTTTCATATGGATGGGATCACTAGTACAAAATGAGAAATTAATGACTAAAATCAGGCTATAAATGACTATTTTTGAGTCGGGGACTAATAGTAGCTAATTTCCACTATCTTATAGCCAGTCGTATTTCACTTAGTCATTAATAGCTTGACTTATTAGTCATTGATTTAGCCATTGATAGTCAATGATTTAGTCATTGATAGTCAATGATTTAGTCACAGATTTAGTCATTGATTTAGTCACTGATTTAGTCACTGATTGCAACTAGTAGTGACCAAATATATGACTAACTAAACTACTAGATGATAACATATTAATGACTAAGCTAAATACGACTAAGATATGGGAAATTAGCTTCTAATAGTCGTATATATGCGAATTTAGTCGTTTTTGTAGTCACAAATTTATGATAGGGCACAGAGGAATCGAACCACCAACCTCTTGCCTATAATTAGGTAGCTGCTCTACCATTGAGCTAGCACCCTTTAAGAAGTTGTTATTTCTTGACAATGATGATATTCAAACAAATTTATGATAGATAGCAATCTACAAACTACATAATTATTACTACTACAACTTACCAGTAACTAGTATTTATGATAAACTAATTCCTGAGAGCAATGTACAATTTTCCCTATTTGGCATATCCATTCATGTTACCAGACAAAACAGAATACCTCTGTGATGGATGTGATACCAATTAATTCAACCAATTTACAGAATATCTCTTGGCGTTCCTGAATATATCGGAAAAATATTATTATAAAAGCAAATCTTGCCATTCATAAAACAATCTATCAGTGACAATATAAAAATACATGAAAGTGAAATATTTCAGACTTATTCTTGTAAAGCATAAGCTACCATATCAGCCAATTCTAGAAAATGAAACATATTTTTATAGAAGTCTGAAGGCTACCAAAATAAGCAAGCAAAATAAATTCAACACATATTTCAAAAAGAGTTGAATGAAATAATAAAAACATACCCAACATTATAGTTGACACATTTTATATGAAAATCAATGTGAAACATTTATTCATGTTTGTAAGTTTATCTCTAGCCAACCCGCCTTAAATATAGCCACAACTAGACTGATACAAATAATTATCAGAACCAAGGGTACTCCATAAGTGCACCATAGACAAAGTAATAAGGATAAGAAAAAAAATCACCAGGACGAAGGTAAGATTTGAGAACAAACAAATGTTGTATGGTGGTTCTACTATATTTGGACACACAGGTGCTATAAGCAACATCAATTAGAAGATAACCAATTAGTTAATTTTTCAGTTATTATCCCTTGACTCTTTTAGAAGGAAAGTTGAACAGAATGAGAGAAACTTGTTCTCCCATAATTTAGCCTCCTTGATAGCATGAACTTCCTCAATCTTCTTAATGTCCTTGAAAGTATTTTGGACAACATTTCTATCATATCTATCAGGCCTGTTTCTTCTTCTCTCAAACTCAAACATTGATGTCTAAACATGAAGTTTTAGATAGCACAACCCTCATGTGCGCTACCCCCATGCATTTATATGCTAGGGCGGCAGCTTCCATTTCTTTGTTTCTCTCATATGTTAAGGCACAAAACCTGTAAAGGTAATAGAGAAGCTAACCTATCAATATTTGAATCAGCATGACTATATTTCAGAATTGCCTGAGAAATTTCCAAAAGTAAAGCTAATACAATGTGCTCACATCCAGATTGACTAATGAAAAAAATGGATAAAACTTTCAAATCGAAATATAAGAGATTATGAGACTTACTCACAGAGCTTGGCAGTATCTGTATACACCATCATAGCCTGAGTTGTTTCTCCATGCTTTGCATTGTCAGAATTGCAAGGCTCCAATAATGAAGTACCATGAAGAAATTTTAAAGCTACTTGAAAGTAACAACCGGTGATTTCAAGGTCACTATCTCCCATAATCTGCAACATCTATTGCAACTATGTTACAATTCTAAGGCAGTTAGAATTTTAAACATTGGATTGCATTAAATCATGAGAATAATTTTAGGCTATGTATAGATGGAGCAATAAGGATAATTAACATCAAGCATACCTTCAATCTATCTATAGAGTGTTTCAGATCCTTGGCCTCTTTTAGTACAGAACTTCCTGTAGCTTTCCCATGGTCTCTTCTAATAGGACTTGCAACAAATGCTCCATCAGGATCCCTTCCTGTAACTCCATTAGATGCAATAGGTCTCACACCATGCATCGATGGTCCATGCACGTTATTAGATTTTCTTGATTCTCTGGGAACTGTTCACAATTCACCGTTAGAGCCATCAACTGCTACTCTGGAATTGGCCTTCTGAAGAGGCTTATGTACCTCTTGCTCACTTTAATTCTTGCACTTTCCTTGCACTACATCACCCTCTGACACAAAGGAGGAAGACATCATTATGATTTTTTTTAAGAACTAAGCACAATGATTTATGATCTTGATGGAAATGCAAGACACACAAAAGAACAAAAGTTTGAATGAAAATATAACAAGTGCAACATTTTATATAAAGATCTCTTCAAATAGAAATATCATTAGAAGAATGGAAAGTGAATCAGAAAACAAATAACACTCAATTCAAGAGATGTAAAATTGCAGGAGGAACCTCAAGTTAAAGTGGGCAGTGCAATTGAGCACTTAGAAAATTGGAGGAAGCAATGGGAAGCTAGATATACAAGAGACCTTTTTGTTTCTAAAACCAAACATGAACTCCTTATGGTGCAGGTGAAACATATAAGGAGAAATTTGATAATGGCAGAAATAGAGATTGAATTTTGGAAGGGAAAAACAAAAGAGCATGAAGAACAAATCATCGTTCTATAGGATAAAGTAAATATTATATAGCGGGAGCAGTACCAGATATATATTGAGTAGGAAGTTGATATCCCCTGAAGGCTCAGTTGGATTACATGGTTTGCACAATCACTGGAAGGGGAGGAAGCACCAACAGCTGATCTCTCTTCCATAGCAGAATAGAGGAATGAGGCTTTAGAAGAACCAAGCAACAAAAACTCAATTTGTTTTCTATGCAAACAAAAATTAGGCTTCAGTTTCTATGCATTATAAATGTGTTTTGTTTTTAGGCGAATATTATAGAATCTATACATGTAGAAAATATGGTATCAGTCGGAATCTAGAAGTCTAAATTTTTTGTGCTTTGCACCTTGTATGTAGTCCTGGAATTTACTACTTTCGTAACTCATTTTAGAAAGAAGCAGAATGTATACATGAGTTGTACGGTTCAGACACAACCACTTTTGATTAATACAAAAAAAGCAAACCACTTTTGATTAATACAAAAAAAGCAACTGTTTTTGTGAAAACGAAAAAGGCCAATGTGAACTTTAGTGGATGAATCACAAGTCACAAAACACAAAATACACATTTCTCATAATGCTAGAATTTTAGGATTCTGAAAGAATGATCTAGATATTTAATATCTAATCGTCAATAATTTAACCAGAGCTCTAATTTCAGGCATTTTTGTGTGCCTCGCAAAGTGGAAGTTCACATTTGCTTAGCTTCTGAAGATCATATTTACCTTGTAAATAGGGAAGAATTCTAACTAACATAACAACTCAAAGTATATCCTATTTTATATTCAAACAAAACTTTTATAAGGACAACAACATTTAGCTCAAAGATTGGTTCTTATATAGAAAATATTTCAACTGCAGGAATTCATCAAATCTGATTTTACTGTTTGTTTGATTGAAAATTTATTAATATGGGGGCTTTTGCTGCTCAACATAATGGTAATGATTCTGTTGGTTTTATGCTATGTAAGAAGCTTTCAGCCTATGTGTTTTGAGTGAACAATTCACTAATCATCATGGAAACAAGAAAATAGAATAGAATAAGTGTTGCAGATGGAAAAGTTGAGTTGTATATAAAGGGAAATAATTTAATTAAAATAAAGAACAAAGAGAAAAGAATTGTAAAGAGAAAAATTATAAGGTTTTAAAATTTTGAAATTCAACTAAAAGGAAGAAAAGAGAAAGGACGTTTATAGTAAAAATTACAGTTGAAACAAATTTCTTACTAATATATTTTATGGGCATCCATGGAGTTGTGGTGTAGTGGTAGTTAGAGTACTTGTGAAACAAAATGTCCCAAGTATAAACATGGCATTTATGCTCCCCAAATTTAGTGTAGCATTTATGTAAACACAAAGGTGTAGTCCTCTCCTAGAATCACTGACCATTTTTTAGCTAACACACACACACACGCATGTTTTCTCTCCCTATATAATTTCTTAGAAATCAAATTGGGGTTTGGCTGAAAATATAAAGCATATAATATGCACTGAAATTAACATGAATTGAAACACCCACAAGCTATAAATAATACCTTTACTCACACTACGACCTAGATTATTATTTTCCTGCAACGGATCAATTACATTCAAATTCTTAGAGGTTAATGATCGATTTTGACTATCATGGCCCTTGGGAAGAAAAGAATATTGATCAGCGCAAAACTTCAAGAATTTCCTACTTAGCAACAAGTCTCCTTCATCTATTTCAGGTGGTTCAGCTGTGACAATCAGGAAAACATTTAACATTAAATATGTGGTCTACAAAAAAATGAAAAAGCAAGGTCCTAAGAAGTATATGGACTGACCATTTTAAGTAATATGAAAAGAATATAACTATATTGCCTACTTGGCACAAGTGAGTCTGTTGCAATGAAAATATTTTTGTTAATGACTAATGAATCAAGTAATGTGTCGTATAGGGCTCTACACCATATTATCACTCTCCTCAACTTAATACCATGTGAAAACTGCCCACTAGTGCCAATCTCTAGCATCCACATGTGAAGAAATGATTATAACAAACATCGTTTAGTTTGTAAAATAAAATATAAGCATTTCCCACAACTTTTAGAACCAAAATGAAATGATTTATAATATAACCCTTGGGACATCCAATGACTCTCTTCAACACCATGCACTTGACATTGCCATCAAAATACATCTGCGAAACCAAATGTAATTAAAATATCCACTGGATTTACCTGTATATAAAATATAATCAAGAGTTCCAAAAAAATATCTAGTACAGTTGGTGAATAAAGGTTCATTTATTGCAGGGTCCATTCTTCTTCATTGATGCTCTAAACCTTGCCCTACTTGCCCTACTACCTCGGTCATTCTTGCAAAGGAAGAATAAGCACTAACCTGAAAAGGTATTATATTAGAAAATACATTTCGAAATGGATTAATTATATTATTACAAGATACATTATATTGAGTTTGAACATGCTCAATTCAACAACAAAGTATTACTGTTTACAAGTATAATACCTTCTTATTGCTTCAAATCACAAACATTTAGGGAAAAAGCTTTAAAAATGAAAACAAACACGACTAAGCTTGGATACCATATATCAAAATTAGAGATATTATTAGAGGTAGTTGATGACAAATCTTGCTTGGAGGATGTAAGATCGCAAGGGGATCTGTTGTTAAGTCTGGATGTGAAGGCTCAACTTTTCCCATTGCAAGAAGAGCATGAGGGGCACTAAAATACAATCTAAATTACACTATTAAAAGAAATCAAGATAGCTCTATTTTGACCTTATAATATACACATTTAATAAACATGTAACATTCCACCATCTTTTCTTTGAGACCAACAAATACACTTTGCAAAAAGAATCTCCAAGAACAGACCTTGAAGGAATTGAGTTGAAATCACCACAAACTAACATAGGCATGTCTACACTGGAAACTATTTTTTCCAATCCTTTAAGAAGAGTATGAACTTGATAACAAAAAAACACATTACTTGAAATCTGTTCTAGCATATTTGCATCAATAATCTCAAATGTAAAAGACACATTGGAAGAAGAAACACACCTTCCATAGTTTGGCGTCCTTGAGATATGGATTGGAATTTATGTGTGTATTAGCTTGAATCACGAAATACATATATGGATGTCAATTAGAAACATATGACCAGCATAGTCCCCATAAAACCTAGAATATTTTCATCTTGACATACTACATAAATGTTGAATTATAAAAACTTGAGCAAGTTATTCCTCAACAATGCAGATCAAAACAACAACATTTCCAAATGTGAAACTGCCAAATCCATCCTAGATGTGTTAGGATGTCATTCACTTATTAAACACCTATTATGTTTCTCTTAAAAATACTCTCCAAAGCATCAATCCAACAACCCAAACAACATACCACATACCACACAAAGAAGTTGACATTTTCCTGGTGCAAGGACATCAATCCCATGGTTAGTGTCCTTTACCTTTAAAACTACAATCAAAGCAACGTTATACTGCATAATAACATTTAGTCAACATTCCAGCTAGTAAGAACTAAGGATTTTAGTATGCAATGTACATCAAATCTCCACAAATCAAAGGCAAGCAAAAAAACTCATCTAAAATAAACAAGGAGCCCATCCAACCTTAAACAACCGACTGGGAGAAGCCTTTTTCTGAGTTGATGGAACCATAGCTTCTATCAAAGACTATGCATATTTATTGAATTCAACCTAAATCCAGAAGAACTGATGAGACAAACAAATTTCATGACTAATAAATGAGCTACGGAGATATGACTGATAGGAAAAAAAACTTTACCTCATATTTTTTAACGAGTGAAAAGCAATCTCGTTGGAAAAAAGTTGCACAACCATCAATTGCATAGGCTGTGCTAGTATAAAACTGTAAGCCAAATAGATATCATTATTTCATTGTCTGGTCTACATCCCAAGAAAAATGGAAATTTCACCAAAAAAAATTAGGTAATCAAAAGTCAAACCTCTATTGTCTTCTTCTTATAAATAACTATGTACCCATGCTTTTATAATCCAGGTGTAAAGAACTCCTCAAAATGATCACTCTAAACCTACATCATTACAGAAATATAGAAATCAACTAAAATCTAGAAATCAACTAAAATCTAAATCAATTATATCTTAAAAAAGAAAGAAAATTCTAGGGATGGTAGAGTTGCAACACCTATACACTCAATTTCCAATATAGATGAAAGAAAAGTGAAGTAAACAGATATATTATGCATTCTTTATGCCAAAAAATGAAATCACAGATGAAAACCTTTTCTAGACTGTCATTCAATCCAATATAGTTCTTGAATGTCAAAGTCAAAAATATATATGCCATAGCTTGCATGTCAAACAATGGCATCACATGTACACTCATTCTTTATTAATGTTTTAGTATTGTGCCAAGAGATAATAATACTTCTTGAAGGCAAAGAATATCTGCCTGATAACCAACAATTTCATGCAACAAGTTCTGGAGACGATAAGGCCATGAAAGAACCCAGGGAGGACAATAGATGTACATGTCACTGGTTGCATATAAATCAAAAAGTATATTATATGAGAGTACAGTGAAAGTTTCAGAAGTATTAGTACATCCTTCTAACTCAAGATTTGCAATTCCATCAACTGCATTGATTGGAACCATACCTCGAGGCTTAGGGGAAGGAGCTGGTATAACACGGAAATTATGGAGTGTGTTGTTCAAACCTATTGGTATTATTGTGGCTGCATCAACTGCCACACATTCCAGCTTGAGATCATGGCCAACATCATCAGTTATTGGTGTATATGTCTTTGAACATCCAACTTCATACCATGTCTCACCCCCACCCCTTTTAGAAACATTAGGAGGGTTTAACAAGGAAGAACCATTGCTTAGAGTTACATTTTGAATTATTGTGCTCAAATTTGAACCAACTAGTCCCCCTGTGCTTAGTAATATCCCAAACAATTCATCATCCTTAGTTCAATTCTCATGAACTTCACTGGTTGCTCATGCATGCAATGAATTAGAGAAGCACTTTGGTGAATAGTGATAACTCTTTGAAACAGGTATCTTAGCCTTCACACAACCCAAGCACTGTAGAGTGGCTAGCTCTTATGGATGGACACTATAGACTGAAAACCTTTTTGTCACTCTGTATACGATACATGTAGAAATATATCATGCTTTGTCAAATGTTGTCACTTAGAAAAATAGCCTTTTCAGAAAAGTTGATCAAAGGAAACAATATATGCAAAAATTAGCAGATTCAAACAAGGACAACGTTGAAATACCCAAATCGAATATTAACATATAGAACAAAGAGATCAATAAGCAATACCGATTTAGAAAACCCGAAGCTTCCACAAATAGCTAATATCTAAAAAAGAAAAGAGATTTTAGATGTCCTTATACACACTTCCATCAATAACAATACATTCAAAGGTTAAAATTTATCAATTTTTTAGGTCAACATCACAGTTCTGCATTTTTTTATCATATAATTGAAAACACATCATTGGAATAAAAAACAATAGAGGGTTAACTTCATCAGCTTCACAATTTATGGTTAGTCTGGCTATCCTACAAGTTCTGTGTGTTTTCTTGATTGTTGATTTATCAGGGGCTCCCATTCAAGGTCAAGTTGGCCAAGTCTATCCTTTTCCCAAGGTGCCAAAGACCAGAGATGGAAAAACACATTTTCTAGAATTGTAGGTTTGCCAAAGAATGTTGGAGCTTTGTGGAGGATCAACATCCTAAAATATTTCTAAAAAAGATCTATTGGAGGGTAACCTTATTTAAAGATGGGTTTTCCCTTGTATGGGAATCACTCTCTTGTTTGTGGAACTGCCTACAGATCTCTGTTTTCTTTGTGCTTTGCAAGCCCAGATGCAACTATATATTCAACCAGGAGATTAGTTCTTCTACATTTGTTTCCTTTGGAGGAATGTGGTACGCCATCAATTATTAGTCAAGGATGCCAAAAAGTTAAGATCCTATTATATATTCTGGTTTCATTTCTACTTTAGTGAGTTTCAGGAAGACGTTATGTTAGGCATTGTATATACCCTTCCACTACTAGTTTTTTGTTTTTGAATATGCTTATGTGAATTTAAGAAGTATTTTCTCAACAAAAGAAAATGTGATATACATATCTTAGCAAAGTAGATGCTGTGGTTCTGACATGTATTTCAGAAAATTTTAGAGCATGGTATAAGAAGAAGCTCGCAAGTGAATTTGAAACGAAGGACATCTTCCTTGTGCATGATTTCTTGCTCTAGAGGTTTTGGCAAAGTCCATAGAGGTATTCGTTAAATAGGGTAAGAATGCAATTGAGATTGTAATGAGGTTTTAGATTATGGATTGTAAACCCTTGCATACAGCTAGGACACCTAATCTGAATTTATCAGTAGATTTAGATTCATATTCATATTTTGTTTATCCATCACTATAAAGAAAAATGATTGGTTCCCTCCTACAATCGGTAAATACAAGACCTGATATTTCTTTTACAGTAAACACATGAACCAGTCTATGGTTGAGCTAACATATATTAATCGGGCAGCTACAAAACATGTGCACTGTTACTTGAAGGGCATATGTGTCACAGTCTTAGGTATGTAGGAGGTGATGACTCGATGCTAAATGGTTTTGTGGATTTTTATAGACCTGGAGATGCAGGTGGCAAAAAGAGTGATTTAGGGTTTTCTTTTAGTTTGCGTTCATGTATGATATCCTAGTTAAACAGGAAGTAGACAGAAATGGAACTTAGTTTAGAATTGGCAAAGTATATGTCACTTAGTCCTGCTAGTGGTGTGTTATAGCTGATTTCACCACTTTAGGTGAATCACACTTTGTATGGCCTTCCCCTGTCCCGCTGTAGACTCCTTAGACCCCATGGACCTTTTTTTGTCCTTTGATGTTTCCTTGACCATCCCTAAAAACATGAGAAAAATTATACACACGACTTTTAAACTTATAAGCACGTATATACGTGGGTTTGACCACTAAAACCGCATACATCGAGATGTGTACAAAATCCAAATCCTTTTGGAGTTTTCCTTAACATGGATCCGACTCACTTGACTCCTAGCCTTCCCTATGCCTTGAGATCGCTCGAATTCGACCTTTCATTACCCATTTGAAAAGCTATATAAGGAACCCCTTGGTACATTGAAGGCATAAGAGAGAATTGAGAGCAAAGAAACTATAGTCCATTGTTGCCGGAACTTATGCTTGAGTCTGCATCCCTTTGTCCCTTGGAGCACTATTGTGTTCTTACCAAGCTTGCCTTTTGCTTGTGAGCTTGCTATCGAGAGATGGAGGATTGAAGTGGTGGAGGCCTAAGTGGGGGATTCAGTTTCTCTGGTTCGCAGATGTGCCGACAGAGGTTGTATCTTGTAATCTCTGATTTATATTAATAGAAATATCTTTTCCTGTCCAATAATGTGTGTTTGAATGAATATTTTATCCATTGGATTATGTCAAATGCTTATACATTATTGATTATATATGCTAGAATAGATATAACACCATGATATATAGAATGCTTGTATTGTTTACTTGTTGTTGAGGAAGTAATTTATCAATTCAAGCTGAAGTTGGAAAGCTCAATGGGGATCTACTTCAACCATCCGGAATAAGGTACAAGGTCTGATCCTTTAGTGTTAGACATTTAATTTCTATTGCATAGTGGAAAGGATTGATTTCTGGAGTCAAGCTGTCTGTTGTGGTACCCCAATCCATAGGAATTTCTCTCCGTAACAGAATTGGCGACTTCGTTGGGGAGTTCCTAGTAGTTGTCCGTTGGGGGTTGTTTTATCGGCATTCAATGAATTTGAATTGCTCTCTCTCTCTCTTGTTTCTGTGTCGGGTCTGGGGGCATGTATGCCTGGTAGTATCTGATTGGTGTGAAGTTTGTCTCAACCTGTCTATTTGCCTTGATTTTATGCACCTTTCTTCCTGTATGCGAGTTTTTAACTCACAGTCGCGTATACACATGAGTTTATCTTCGATTTCCGTGTATACACGCGGGTTTACTGTGAATAGTCGCGTATGCCCTTGATTTTACCTTTTTTGGAAGTTAATTGGTTGCTGGGTGAATTTTGATATTTGCTGAGTCTCCTTTGGCACTGCCTGAGTCTGTTTATACCTCTGTTTCTGACCAGAAACGTTTTTTTAGGCTAAATTTTTTCTTTTTAAGAAGGTTCTTGTCATGGCATTTTCGATTTTTTGTTTGAGATTAGTGCATTAGAGTTCTTTTACCTTAGTGTTTTTCTTGAGTGTTGTTTATGTGTGCTTGCAGAGTCTAGGGGTCGTAGAATCATTATTTTGCTTTTTGCATCTCATTTTATGTCAAAAAATCCAAAAACATTTGCTTCTCATCACGCATTGCATTTTGCATTTGCATTCTACTTGCACTAGATTTGCTTTGGAGTATTAGTTAGGACTTCATATAGGAAAGCTTTCATTCGTCATTTGAAGAAAAATTGTGCATTTCATGTAGTAGCATACCCTATTTTCATGGACACAATGCATTTGCATTGATTGTTAGGTGTGCATTTTACTTCATGTTGTGTCATAACACCATTAGTTGCACGACCATATCCCTCTTTTGAGTAATAAAGCCAATTAAAATCAACGCTAAATTAAAATGAACTACACTCTTTTATTTTATAGGGTGCACCAACAATCTTAGGTTTTAGGATATTGGAATAGTTCATTGTAAGTAAATTCTCCAAGATCACTAAACAACAACATGTATGTGTCTGTCCATCTGAGTGTGGGAAATCCTTGATATAACCAGTGTTTCTCAGGATCCTCCTCTCAAAAGGGAGTTAAGCACGAGGCAGTGTGAGCGGTTATTGATTGGGATGACCCCTAGTCATAACTGAGTAGCACCGAAGATATTTCTAGGATTGTATTCGTATCTGGGGGCTCTTTTGAGAGTTTCAGGATTTTCTACACTGCCCATACGGTCAATCCCGCCTACGACTGTCTGCTTGAGCATTTATTATATTGAGGTGACCTTAGTGGCCTTACCTAGGATATCGAGGGGGTACTTTGCAGGGGTTATTCTACAGGTGTCCCGGCCAGGTTGGGGTCGGACAGCATAGTCGCTTTACGCGTTGAAGCTAAGGGCCACAATAATTGGTTACGTACCTTTGCTTGTTGTGTATGGGAGTCTCAAGCCTCTCCTAGGCGAGACATACCTGATTCATTCGGCAGCTCACTTATCCAACCCTTGTTTGCTTGCATTTGGCTTTAGATTTTATTAGTGATTTCTCTGTGCACGATAGTTGGCCTAGGGTTTACATAAATAGAGAGTCTTTTCTACTTTTTGAGTCATTGTGGATTCGGGTGCGGCTCCTCGCCATTCTCATCATTTAGCAGGACGTTCGCCTTCTACTTCTCCTCCTCCTTTGGGAGAGAGACCTAGACAGTCCAGGTGGACTATTTCGCACATTGATTCACACACTGTGGGAGACCATTTAGAAGGTATTCCTGAACCACCTTCTCCCATTCATGTAGATGATGGGGAGTTTACTCCTACTTACGATCCTTCACCAGACTTGGCTGAGCTAGGTCCTACAATTTCTGAGATAGGAACCATGCACGATAGACCTACTCACTCTAGGGTTGATTCCCCATTGACACGTTACCGGTATGGAATGCTGGACAACGATGAGACTCATTTTGAACCTGCCAGCACCAGCTATGGTAGTTATGGTATGTCTAGTTTTCCTACACATGATTTGGCATTTCATGTCGAATCAGACTTCGAGCCTAACACTATGCCTAGGGGCACTCTCATTCCTTACCATGCGGAGAGGTTTGGGAGCACTAGTCACATTGCACCTTCCATCCCAGTGGTGGAAGTTACCTCACATATCCCTCTAGGTCTAGGGTTAGTGATCCTATTAGGATACCGGATCTGATACGAGTGACGATAGGGAACAACACGTACCTTATTACTCAGATCCATTCATCCTCTGTCCCTAGTTATTCAAATGTCCACCCTCCACCTTATTCACGTGGTCCTTCGAGTCGGTACATGGCTACGAGTCAGGTTCGTACTGCGGTTACTAGACCGATTGTGTCTCAAGTTTACATACCGCCCGTTGCTTCGAGAGGTTATGTTCATGCTTCTAGAGGTCATGTCACTACTTCCAGGGCGTATATCCCTACTTTTGGTATGTATATTCCTACTTCTGGAGTGTATCTTCTGACCTACGGAGTGTCTCATGGGGCATCGCATGCGATGACTTATGGACCTTTATTATGGGACGCAGTATGGACAGGTTTCTTCACCTTATGGAGGCAGGTATCAACAACCTGCTTACTCTCCTAATTACAACTTCGTAGCTCCTACTAGTCAAGGTCCACCACACTATGGTGCTTCCATGCCACCCTATACGGGTTATACAGGAGGAGGGCACTATGGCCAAGGCCATGGTGGTAATCAAACCTATATGAATCAGGGAGCGGTCCATTGAACTCATCATCCTAGGCTCCATTTCCTCGCGACGCTCAATCTTCCTGACTTGTCGATATTAATGAATGATCCTGTAGCTCATGACTCGGCTTGGTTGGCTGTCCATACCAAGCTTCCTTCGGACATACCTAAGTTCGAGGGAAAACTGGGAGAGGATCCGAGCGAACACGTTACTACATTTCACCTATGGTGCTCTTCGAATTCCTTACATCAGGAATCAGTCCGTTTGAGACTATTTCAATGCACCCTTACCAGGCCTACCACAAAATGGTATATAGATTTACCTAGGGGAGCTTTCGCTTTGTTCGACGACCTTGCGATGACTTTTCTTAATCACTTCCAGCTACCAGTGCGTTATGACGTTGGTACTGAAATCTTGTCAACATTTTGGCAAGATAAAGCCACACATATCTCTGATCACATTCAAGAGTGGCGTAGACGGAAGAGGTTAATTAAAGCCTTTATACCACTGGAGTTCCTCCTTGATTGGTTCCTCAAGTCGTTATTGCTGTATATAGCGAAGGATGTTTCTACATCCAGAGTGCAGAATGAGGAACAAGCAATTTTTAGGGCACAGGAACTGGACTTGATCTATTCTCAGTCTGGTTTTTTATATGAGATTATTCCCAACACTTCGCGTTCCAGTTTCGACCCCAAAGTCAAACCTGGACCACATGCCGATGGCATTGTGGGTTGTGCAAGTGCGAAACCTACGGATTCGGTTGCAAAACAAGTTAGTCAATTTTCGATCAACCAATCTGCTTCGAGACAAGATACGGCTTCATCTCAACCTGCCCAAATGGTGAGTGTACTTTCTATGCAATCGTCGGACCAGAAGGGTAACCAGCAACCCAGACGGAATAGAAAAAAGGGTAAAAATAATCGAAAGCATGGGAATAAGAACGAGAATGCTAATAGTAATGACAAGAACGGTCGAAATGCTAGGGGGGACAAGCAAGCTAAATGTAAGGTTAAGTTCCATTGCAAGTTATGTAAGGACGATCACCTCACTTACTTGTGCCCTTGTATTGAGGAAGCTTCGATATTCTTGGCACAGGGCCCAGCTGTGCTAACTAACCCTTTACCGCACAATCAAAATATGAACTCGAAGTCCCATGACCAGTCTGGTAGTGATCAATATCCACTGGAGACTAGTGGTCATGGTTGCATTAACATGGTCTGTGCTACGAAAGTTGTGACCCGTGCGAAAGATTATGGTTCGTCACAACCCAGCCCAAGCAAAGAGCCCGATCCACTAGGGTCCCCTTTGCGTATTAAGAAACCTATGGATAAACTTGAGATTACACCTCGCATTCCTAAGGGAGTCCTTAAGCATTTAGGGTACAATCCAAATGCCCGAGCCTCCCAGAACTATTCAGTTGTCGAGGATTTGGACCACACTCCTTGTGCGATGTCTGCATTGGAAGTGCTTCAAAGTTGTCCTTTGCAAAGGAAGGCGTTGCTTTCTGCCCTTGGTGTGAACGATGATGATTCTTCCTCTGTGATTAAATTTGAAACCGCAGGACTTCAGCCTCACTTGCCCTACTATGTGTCTCTGTTGATTCATGTAGAATGTCTTAATATGATCGTCAAGCGTATTGTGATTGATGAGGGCGCTGCTGCTTCTGTGATGTCTTTATCCTGTTGGAAGGGTCTGGGTTCTCCTGAGTTGTCTAAATCAACGACCATGTTAACTGTGTTTGATGGGAGATCGTTTAGGTCGCACGGCATCCTTCCTTCCCTTAAATTCCATTTGGGAGGGAAGACCGTTGCGATAGAGGTCGAGGTGGTTGATGCGCCCATTGACTACAATCTCTTGCTGGGTAGGAACTGGATGTACAGTATGCAAGCCATTGATTCTTCCTTGTTCTGCATTGTATGCTTTCCACATAATGGGAATATTGTAACGATTAATCAAACGACATTCAACAATATGTCTGTTACCGCATCTTCGGGAGCTTCGATCCTGATCGTTGAACATTCTCAGTCGGCAACTGGGAGTGTGGGTGTAGGCATGTATCCATCCCTTATAGGAAGCTTTAGTTGCCTTGCACTGATCCTCATCATAGGATCTAGTTTCGATGAGGCTTTGACATCTACGAGATCAGTGTCTTTTTGCACAAGTCATATGGAAGATCCTTGGATTCTTCCTGCACCGAGTACTTCGAGTGATCCCATCGTGACGGACGTGCCGTTGCCTGCAGCTATGATAGCTTATCAAGCTAATCTCAAGTGTGTTGCAAAGCCTAGTCCTTCCTCTTCGTGGATGGAGGAGGAGGACCCTTATGTGCTGTCGGCATGGGTAGTACAGTCTTCTCACACACACGACTTCCTTGATATGGTTTTCCCTTCAGATGAAGTGATTATCGAGGCTATGTTGGGAGTTGAGCCACCATGGGAGGAACTCCATCATAGATTGTACTTTCTTCCAGAGCTTGACCACTTGGAGAGTGAGGATTTTAGGGCAGTTCTTAGTCAGAGAGTTGGTAGTCCTATGGTTCCATTAAGCTCTCCTAGTCCGATGGCTGATGGAAACATGGCGAACATATCTTCAACGATTCCTATCAACATCTCTCACAATCCTGGAACCATAGAGAATGTCTATATTGGGGTGGAATGTTCCCATGCTGAGATTCTAGAATACACCGAGCTATTTAAGGAATTCCATGATATTTTTGCTTGGTATTACGACGAGATGCCAGGTATTGACCCTCGTATTATCGAGCATGAGATTAAGACTTGTCCCAATGCTAAGCCTGTTTGACAACGTTTACGTGCGGTGAATCCTAGGAAAGCACCCGCGATTAAGGCAGAGATAGAGAAGCTGTTGAAAGCCGATTTCATCTATCCCGTTCCCTTGACGGAGTGGGTTTCAAACCCCGTTCCGGTGGATAATAAGCAAGGAGTGATCCGCATATGTACTAATTTCCGTGATTTGAATCATGCTTGTCCAAAGGATAATTTCTCCACACCATTTATTGATCATATTTTGGATGAGTGTGCACGTAGCGAGGTGTTCTCCTTCATGGATGGATTTTTCGGATATAATTAGATACAGATTAAATCTGAGGACCAACATAAGACTACATTTATTTGTCCTTGGGGAACGTTTACATATCGAAAAATGCCTTTCGGCCTTAAAAGTGTCAGAGCTACATTTCAGCAGGTAATGACCTTGATCTTCCACGATCTCAAGTCAATTATCGAAGTATTTTTGGATGACCTCGCTGCTCATTCTCATAAAAGAATGCGTCATCCCTATCACTTGAGATTGGTATTCGAAAGATGTCGGCACTATTCAGTTAGATTAAATCCTCATAAGTGCATCTTTTGTGTGAAGTTAGGTCATTTGTTAGGATTCATTGTTTCTAAAGAGGGTATAAGAGTCGACCCTTTGAAGGTTGAGGCAATACTTCAGTTGTCTCCCCCAAAGAATATTCATCATCTTCAGTGTTTGCAAGGCATGGAAAAATTCTTACGAAGATTTGTTGTCGACTTTGCCAATTTGACTAGAGGCTTCATGCATCTCTTGAAGAACGACACCCCCTTTTATTGGGATCAGTGAGCCCAGGAGTCCTTCGATGCACTCAAGCGAGCCCTAGCATCGGCCCCGGTGATTAGTCCCCTGGACTATAGCCGTGATTTTCTATTATATGTGGCCATGTCCTTAGAGACGATTGGTATGGTTTTGGTTCAAGAGGATGAGGAGATCCAAGAGCATGTCATATAATATCTGAGCCAGAACCTTATTGACGCAGAGATTCATTACTCTCATCTCGAGAAGCTTGCTTTAGCTACCATACATGCGGTTCAGCGGTTGAGACATTATATTCTCCTTTGCCAAACCTTGGTTGTAGCCCATGTCAATCCGTTTCAATTCATCCTCACCAGAAGGATGATTGGGGGAAAATATAATAAATGGATTGTCATTTTGCAAGAATTCGATCTCGAGTTTGTTTCGGAAAAATCGAAGAAGTCTTTAATTTTTGCAGAGCTTATATCGGATTTCTCGAGCGAGGCCGAGGAGTTGGTATGTGAAGATACGTTTGTCGATGAACACATCTTCTTAATCTCAATGTTAGACCCATGGTATGGGGATATCATAATATATTTACAAACACTGAAGACCCCTACTCATCTCTCGCGAGATGAACGATGATGATTATTTCATGTCTCTAAGAACTACCTCATAGTGGATAACACTTTCTACCGTTATGGGGTAGATTCCATTTTACGACGTTGTTTAAATCATGACGAGGCTGAGGTAGTGCTGAATGATTGCCATGGAGGGGCGTGTGGTGGTCATTTATCTGGGATTTCTACAGCTCAAAATATTTTAAGAGAGGGTTATTTCTGGCCGTCGATCTTTAAGGATTATGTTGATGTGGTCAAGAGGTGCCACCCTTGCCAAGTGTTCACACGTAATATGCACTTGAAAACCTGCCTTGTTACATCCCATTATCACCACCGATCCCTTCACTAAGTGGGGGCCTGATTTTATGTATTGCAACCCAGCTTCGGCTGGGGGGCACCATCATATTATAGTGGCTGTTGATTACTTCATGAAATGGGATGAGGCTATGCCTACAGTAAAATCTGACGATGAGACAGCCGCCCACTTTGTATTCAACCAAATTATTACTCGGTTCGGGATTTTGAAAGAGCTTGTCATTGACCATGGCTCGCACTTTCAGAACCGTATGATGGAAGAGTTAGCATCAAAGTTAGGGTATAAGCAAGAGGATTCCTCTTCTTACTACCCTCAAGTGAATGGACAGGTAGAGGCAGTGAATAAATCACTCAAATCCATTATCCAACCAACCATTGCACAAAGCAAAAACAATTGGCACATCATGTTATATCCTACTTTGTGGGCATATCGAACCGCTGTTAAAACTGCCATTGGTTTTTCTCCATATCAAATTGTACATGGAGTGGAGTCAATATTGCCGATTGAATGTGAGATTCCTTCTTTGAAGCTAGCTGTATAACTCTTACCAGACACTTCACCTTTGGAGTAGCGTTTGGTTCAACTTGAGCAACTTGATGAGCAGCGTCGGGATGCCCTGGTGGATCTAGAAGTTAATAAACGTCGCGTAAAGGCCCAATACGATAATTCTATCCATCCAAGGGCGTTTAGTGAAGGAGACTTGGTCCTTTTGTGGGATCAATCGAAAGAACCCTTGGGGGCAGGGGAATTTAATCCTATGTGGCGTGGTCCGTACGTGGTCAAGCGTGTATTAGAGAAGGGTGCATATGAGCTAATGAATTACGAGGGAATGGCCTTGGCAGAGCCTAAAAATGGGCTCTATCTTAAGAAATACTATGCATGATATTTAGCCAAGGCTGCTTGTTGTATATTATTGTACATTTTGCATAGTTAAGTCTTTTTCTTATCGTGATCGGGTTTGTGATTAGTTTCCGTTTCTTTTGGCAGATGTCAATGGAATCTTCCACGTACATAGGATTCGTGAATGGTGCAAGCCGTCGCACTCAACACTCAGCCTCTGTTGCTTGGGTGATTTATACTCCTATGGGTCAGGTACTATCTTCAGGAGGTGTATGTTTACGACCATATTCCAACAATGTTGCTGAATATAGTGCCGTTATCAAGCTTCTACGGGAAGCCATTTCACATGGCGTTCTCTCGCTTGAGGTACGTCTTAATTCGGAGTTGGTAGTGTCACAGCTTAATGGTTTGTACCATGTTAGAGATCCGACGTTATTGAGAAGATTCTTACGTGTGAGATTGTTAGAACGACAATTTGACAATATAACATATATACATATTCCAAGAAATAATAATCAAGTTGCTAACTCATATGCTAACTACGTGTTAGATTGGCATTTGTTTCATTCACAATAAATTAAATCACAAACACATTTTTACACATGTAAATAAATAAACCGATCACCATAAAAAAATTTATATATACATCCAAAAATGTGATAATACATAGTGTCATGATTCAAAATTGGGGTTTTCAAGCCACCAACATATAATACACGGTAGTACAAAATGTATACACTCCCAGGTGTCTAATCCTGTGGAGGAGGAGGAGGGTTGTGATCATGGAAGGTCACTACGACTCTAGCTAGCCGTCGAAATAATCGCACCCATGCACGTGGTACAACCACCACCTGTCGCTGCATAGCCTCAGGCAAGTCCTCGACTTGCGCCATGGGGACTCTATGTGTTAGTCTCACAAAATTGGTATGAATGCTCTAGAGCGTCTACTCCGTATCCACACCCGTGATGTCATCTCCTCTTCCCCTCCGTCTATGATGAGGGAAGCCTTCTGGCTGCCATGGTCCCACATCTGCACACAAATGGTAGATGTCACTATGTATTGTCATGCAAAAATATGTCTTTTTGATTCCATATGATTATCAAGAAAACATAAAAAAATTAAATAACTCAAAAAATTTAAAAAGAGAGGGTTGAGATTCATCACCTATATCGCCATATACCGATCCTGGTGGTAGGGGCATGTTCGAGTCCCCCCAGAAATCTATCCCTGCATAGGGGTAGTCATCGATGGCAACTATCTATCGCGGCATGTTTGAGGCCCCCCAGAAATCTATCCCTGCATAGGGGTAGTCATCAATGGAAACTATCTATCGCCGCCACCACGGAAAGAAGTCAGCTAGATATGGGTTGGCCACCCTACCACCCCCCAGTCTATGCGTAGCATCTGCCCAACATCGTTGGGTCGGATCTCGAACCCCATGAAGAAGAACGTCCACTCTAGGGCTCAATCCTAGAACACGCTCGAAGAAAAACATGCTCAAAATACTGCTGAACCCGAAGTTCCACACTCTACCTGCCTTACACTCACTGAGCTGATGTTTCATGTTTCCCATTAGTGTAGTACTCCAGTCGTAAATCGTGGGTCTCATGCACTCCACTGCATAAAACATCAGAGGCTGTGAGGCCTGGTGGAGTGATGCCAAGCCTACTATCCTGCCCAATGTCAATAGTATGGCCTTTTGGCCCAGCACATGTATAGCATTGGTAGGGACCTGGCTCCCCACCTTCTCTATGTATGGATAGCAGTACACTACAATGTACTCGTCGATAGTTAGGCCACCTCCTGGCCCACCACAAGAACGAAGGTTCACCACTTCCCCTCATCTAGAAATCCCAGTAATGAAGTATATGTCCTCCACCTCTATGGTGAGGGACATCCCATCTATCTAGAAGGACTCCGAGTCTGGCTCCCAATAATC
>LPNX010910806.1:554007-577509 GCA_001517045.1 Pseudotsuga menziesii | reverse complement strand
AGTATACATTAATGACCGGTAATCAGACGATGGACTACTATGTTTGACCTCGACACCTCTATTCGCATAGTAGGACATGTACTCATAGCGGTTTGTGTAGAATACTTTCCAGATTGATGGCATCTCTTATATGCTACCTCCTTGATCGTGCCAGTGTTCATGAGATTTCAGCTCTCATGACTTGATTCCAGTATATGTCAGATATTTCCATCCACTATGGAGATCTTGATCTGTTATATATCTTCAGCCATTATGGAGATCATGGTCCTTTGTATATATTCATCATGGAGATTCTGATCTATGTATATTGTACATGGCGATGACCACTTATGTGATATCTTGTATCATGCATATTCATGGCCATTGTACTCTTATGTATCCGGGACTGCTATATGTATTTGTAGTTATGTGCAGAGTTGTATTATTGTACTATGCTGATTGGGTGGCTGGTCTTCCATTTGGGATTCTTCATCACTCCACTTCTGGGATGGACTTATAATGTATTTCAGCCATCGTATGACCCCTCTGACCTCACACATTAGGGGGCATCTGTTATAGCTGATTTCACCACTCCAGGTGAATCACACTTTGTATGGCCTTCCCATATCCCGCTGCAGACTCCTTAGACCCCATGGACCTTTTTTTTTCCTTTGATGTTTCCTTGACCATCCCTAAAAACATGAGAAAAATGATACACACGACTTTTAAACCTATAAGCGCGTATATACGCGGGTTTGACCACTAAAACTACGTACATCGGGATGTGTACAAAATCCAAATCCTTTTGGAGTTTTCCTTGACATGGATCCAACTCACTTGACTCCTGGCCTTCCCTATGCCTTGAGATCACTCGGATTCGACCTTTCATTACCCATTTGAAAAGCTATATAAGGAACCCCTTGTTACATTGAAGGCATAAGAGAGAATTGAGAGCAAAGAAACTATAGTCCATTGTTGTTGGAACTTATGCTTGAGTCTACATCCTTTTGTCCCTTGGAGCACTATTGTGTTCTTCCCAAGCTTTCTTTTTTCTTGTGAGTTTGCTATAGAGAGATGGAGGATTGAAGTGGTGGAGGTCCAAGTGGGGGATTCAGTTTCTCCGGTTCGTAGATGTGCCGAAAGAGGTTGTATCTTGTAAGCTCTGATTTATATTAATAGAAATATCTTTTCCTGTCCAATAATGTGTGTTTGAATGAATATTTTATCCATTGGATTATGTCAAATGCTTATACTTTATTGATTATATATGCTAGAATAGATCTAACACCATGATATATAGAATGCTTGTATTGTTTACTTGTTGTTGAGGAAGTAATTTATCAATTCAAGCTGAAGTTGGAAAGCTCAACGGGGATCTACTTCAACCATCCGGAATAAGGTATGAGGTCTAATCCTTTAGTGTTAGACATTTAATTTCTATTGCATAGTGGAAATGATTGATTTCTGGAGTCAAGTTGTCTGTTGTGGTACCCCAAGCCATAAGAATTTCTCTCCGTAACATGGTGAGACCATCTTACTTTGCAAGTTGATATTACAGTTGACTAATCAGATGTTGGAGCATACAGTTATTTGGGTTCCTACAAGTTGCATCAAACTCTCTGAAAGTCCATTTATTCATCATCACTTTTAGTACATTGATATCCAGTACCATTTCATCAAGGACAAAGTTCATAAGGGTGCAGTGAACCTATAGTATGTTCCTTCAAATGTGTAGGCCGTAGACATATTGACAAAGCCCATATATAAAGGGAAGTTCGAGATGTTAAAAGAGTGATTAGGCTTGGTGGAGAACACCTTCCTCGCAAAGTAGTGTTAGATTTTACCTTAGTTGCTCCTAAATATTGTTCACCACATTAATGGCACATTCCAACAAAGGGTGCAGAAGGTCATAGAGATGGTGTAGGAATAGAGGAAGAGTAAAGGCACATAGTATTTGTCTAGCAGCTAGTGAAGATGCATGCATGCACTGACCTTTACTTATTTCCAGATTCTACTGCTGTCCAGAATTAGTGATTTCCAAATTAGAACGTTTTGTTTCTAAATTCAGTTTGACTAACAAAATTAGTAATTTCCATAAATAGATAGAGGCACTGAACACATGAGCAAGGTGAGAGTGCATTGCAGGAGATTACCTACTTTAGTTTTGGCACAGCTATCTAGAGGCCCCAATGTGTACATTGCATGCATGTCGGATGCTCCTACCTAGGTGCCTAAGATAGTTCAAATCACATTGTAAACCCTATACATAGGAAGGTATGTTAGATTTTTATCATTCAAGCTAGCATTATTTTAGGATCTTATCTGAGAGAATAACATGCATAGCAATAAACACAAGAGACAAGAGACACAGAATTTTCCTCGGGGAAACCATGAATGAGAAAACCCCGCAACTTCCTCAAAGATAGAATGAGCACCAATAGCAGCAGTGAAACCTAAAAACATAAAGATGATCTCCACAACTTCTCTCTCTCTCTCTCTCACTTGAGAGAACTACTTCTCTCTCACTGATGTGCCCCAATGAGTGAGTGTGTGTGTGATAAATAGAGAGACTCTCTCTCTATTTATATTCTTTCATTCACTTAATGTCCACTTCAACATGTCGGCCCCACTTAACAATTACTTACTAGATCCAACATCTCTAGGAGAGTCTAATAACCCTAGTGCCCCACAATTGTGGGGACTTTTCCCTCCGATTAGCAAGGAGGATTAACCTTGACACAATTGAGGGGACTATTGCCCCGACTTACAATGGAGGGTTAATATCGATGACTTTATATGACTTTTTTACATTATTGAATCTCCCGATCAGAACATCAGGGCATGACATGACTCAATTACATTATAGATACTTCTTGGAATAAACATCGGGGTACAATATACAAGTGAATACATTCCAAAGTTACAAATAAATCAACACTCCCTCTTGTTAACACTCTATTAAATTTTTTATTATAAGAGATACATGGGAAGTTTGGCCTTGTCAAGAGGTGTTGGGAAGGAAACCTAGTGTTTGCAAGGGGGATGATGGCATATACGAGATAGCATTCAGCCACTAGAATAGGCCACAGTGGAAATGAAGGAAAAGACAACATAAATTGGAAGCCCCACTCTAGAGTAGTGAATATTGAAAGTGGCAAGACAGTCCATAGATCGAGGATGCAAGGTAAAGAAGAGAATGTCGGATGCGCTGAAGTAATTAAACAGGAGTCATAATAGAAGGCTGAGATTGATCACATGGCAGATCAACGGCGTCAAAACATTTCGCATGACGAACATGCTCAGACAAAGCCACTTTTCCAAATCGCGAAGTGGGTTAAAAGGTGGAGGCATCTAACGATCGAGGTTGGGATCCAAGAAGATCCAGGGTTGTAAGTGATTTCGCATCCCAGATTAGCAAGGATGCAGCAGCGATTTCAGATTGTGAAAAGTGGTCCAGGTTGCTCAGATCGATGGTCACTACAAGAGCAGAGGGAGATCAGTGGTTGTGATTCATTTCGCAATCTGAACTAGCATGGAGGGGACCAGAACCTCACATCATGAAGAGTGGTAGGGTCCACTCAGATCAACGGTTGTGAAGAAAAGTTGATCTTGATCAATGGTTGAGCTGCACATGCATGAGGTAAGAAAAGATGTATCATAAAGAACCTCACATACCAATGGCTCAGATCACAAAGAGTAATATCCACGATGCAAGCCGCTTGGGAAGGGCACAAAGGTTATGATGTGTAAAAAGCTATAAAAGGGTCCACGTGAAGTTGGAAAGGTTTTTCTTTTCCAAAACCTTGAAGCTGTCGAATATCCAACCGCATACAGAGCACCAACATGGAGCAACCAGGAGACTATGCTACAAATCAAGGTAGGTCCCTGATACCCCCTCAGTGCTATTTGAAAATGGATGTGATAAGAACAGTAGAAGTGGTAGAGGTGAGAGATGATATAGAACCTGAGGTCACATGTCAGAGGGAAGAAAAAAGTATGGTAGATGAGAATGCCAAGATTTTTTATACCATCCTGGTGGCAGAAGCCATTGAAACCTCCAGAGGTAAATTGAAATCCTTAAGGACCGAGGTAGAGATACCTGCGGTGTTTTTAAATCCTTCTTCTATTTATTCTCTATTGGCCAAACCCCCCATTTCCCTGAGTTTATAAAATAGTATGCAGACAATTTCTCTATCACCGAAGGTGTCATTATGAATAAGTCAAAGTCTAAAATCCTTTTTTCAGTCTAGGCTTTCGTCGTCCACAAAACCCTGCACATCCCAGATGAGTTTTTCCATATATCCTAAAACCACCAAGAATAAATATTATACGTTGCTTCAGAGAGTCTACCGACGAAAGTAAAGAAACCTTCTTGAAGACTTGTTCTAAACCCAATGGTGAACCCATCGACCTGTCATACCCTATAGACCTTATCCAATTCAATGAAGAAACTCAGTGGTGTATATCCCTAGCCAGTCAGTTTCTAGGTCTAGATACTGATGCCTATGTCCTAGAGTCATTGTTGATTCTGTTGTTCGTCTTGAATACTTGTTCGGCCAAACCTAAATTGACTGGCCAATCTTATCAGTCTTACTGTCTTAAGTTTGATGAATTCCTAGCCGAGAACATCCGTTCTCAATTATTGAATTTCCACGGCACTAAAGTGTTCGTATTCCAGTACTTTTCGTTGAGGATGCTTATAGCTTATAACGAAGAAGACCTGTAAGTGCCTGAGTTGGAAATCACTGTTGATATGGCCATGGACTATTGTAAGTTCATGAACCAATTGATGGCCGAAGTATACGGCCTTTTCTTTTAGGAAAATTTACCTAGGGTGTTGCCCGAGATGAGATAAATGCTACAATTGTCAAATAGCAAGAAGATAGGGGACTGGTTCCTGATAGAATTCAGAATGACCATAAGATTTTATGGCTTTATGCATCAACCCTACATTCTTCCAGCTTTTCTAACTGCCAGGTTTTTCTCCCTGGAATATAATTGATCCGGTAAAGACTCACTGTTGAGGAAGAGCACTTCTTGAGCTATAAAAAGAGCTCAAATTTAGTTTTCCCCTGGGAAGTGGGACCATACATAGTCAGGAGCAGAGCTACTTTGCCATTGGTTACCAACTTGCTCAAGGGCATGGGGTTTTCTCTGGGACAAGCGGTAAACTACGACCATCATCAAATAATTTCCAAAAGAAGGAAGGCTCACAAGTGCAAGAATTTTGAACACATTGAGATACTCGAACTCAGGGAAGCAACAAACTGGGACAATTTCCCTAATCCTACCCCGATAGATACCAGCATAGAATGAGACACTGGCTCATACCTACCAGGAATAGCTTCTCCCCAAAGAGAATTAGCTAAAATAGTTGCAATAGCCGAGGAGGTCTCATCATTGGTCAACTATTCAGTGAGTTCAATGAAAAGAGGGGGTCCAGAGCCTATGGATACTGAAGAAGTGGACATGGCCAGCATGCCCAAAAGGCAGAAAATAGAACAGGGGCAACAATTAGTGCAGGTTAAAAAGGAAAATACAAAGGGACAGATGAAGAAGAAGAATATGGAGAAAAAACAGGAGCTAGAAGAGCCTGAGGCAGCCAAACTACAAATCCAAGAATATGTATTTGACGGGCAGACTCCAAACAGGCATGCATCCAAAGAAGACTGGCTAGGCTCTTACCGGGAAAGGGTTGATAAAACTTTAAAAGAGACAACAGAGCTATACAATGAGGAATCACAGTTGCCTTAGCCAAACATGGAATTAAAGATAGTAAGGGATCATGCCACCGACACCCTTAGCTTAGCCTTAACGATGGGAAATAAGGAGTCAGAGGTTAGTGTGAACCTCTCAAAGGTTCCCACTACTGACATAATACACCTCAACAAAGAAACCGAGGACATATTGAATGCTAGGCTGCTTAATTCCACCATACAGATGTCCAATCTAGAGGAAAGTAAAACAAAGACTTTGAATCTTTTGATAAAGGTAAGAGTGGAGAACAAAGCCCTCAAGGCCCAAATCAACAATTTGCAAAATGAAGCAATGCAAATAGAGGGACCAGCACATAAAGGAGTCTTGGCCCAGAAATTGCTCGATGATAAGGAAAAGGAGATCCAGACACTAAAAAAGAAATTGAAAATCCCTGCCACCCAGCTCACCCAAACAGAAGAATTGGTTGATTTCGAAAAAGAGAAAGAGACATTGAACGCTGAGCTTACTGATTGCAAATCCAAGCTGGTAAAGCTCAAAGAAAAGGAAAGGAAGTGGGAAGAAGACATCTAGCTTTTGAAGAAAAATGAAGTGGAATTAAAATCCATATTATCCATAAAATAAAGGGAGTTTCAAGGTGGGAGTGTTGAAAGTGAAATTCATTCTATAGGTGTAGCTGGAGAGATAGACACTGGTTCTCTTTCTAAAGCAATGTCCCAGATAAGCCTGAAAGATACATAGCTTGTTAAATTAAAGCAGCAGATCGAGGAGCTAGAAAGGGAAAAAGGAAAGGAGAGACAAGGAAAGGAAAATATGGAAGAGAAATGCCAAGGACTGATTCAACAAAATGCCAAGTTAAGCTAGCAAGTGGTCGGCAAATTTTCCTTGCAAGGCTCTAGACATTTAATCTGGGATTAGATCATTATAGAGACTGACAAATTCCGACCTTATCTAGATTTCATTGAAGACCAGGAAAACGCCATGATAGAGGCCAAGAAAAAGGTCCTGACAGTATTAAGGGAAATGCAGAAAATACCTGTGGCAACAACAGAAAATGCCATTGTTTTCCTAAGCTCCTTGTCAAACGATTTCGCCAATCGGTATGGTGTCCAAAACAGGGTTGTTGTTGTCTCTGGGGCTAGAAAGGTAATTGCTAAACATGAAATGTTGGAGACTATACGAGCCAAAATAGATGTTATCGAGCACAAAGTCAAGGAAGTTATCAGGTTATTCAAACCGCTGGTAGACAGAGGGATCCCTTTCTTATGGGAAGAGAAGGGTCCTTTATTGTCCCAAAAGGAATATTGGGAGTGTCTGGTTCAGTGACGATTAGACAATGGCAAGTTTGGAGACATGCAACAATCATTATCAGGAAAGATTGTTTTTGATAAGTTGGCCAGTGAATTTGAATTGTTGTTTGATTTTAAACAAACCTATGCCGAAGTCCCTGAAACTTCGTACCTAGAAACGATGGACCTCAAAGCACAAGAATTCGACATGGTCATTGCGAATCTTCTTGATCCTGACCTATGGAGAGCCATTCAGCAATATGGGTTGGCCAAATTCAAAATGCATCCATAGAAGTGGAAATGATAGTACACGGGAAGTTTTCTCTGTGTACACACCCTTTCTGATGGTCACCTCTCCCAGAACTCTGTACAGCTGTCACCCACTAGATGGAAACATAGAAAACTTTCATGCATGTTTTCTCCTACAATCCATATTTCATTTTCAAGTTTTTATATAAATCGTGGCCGATGTGTCACCTATGAGTTTGTTAGAAGTTGTTTTTCAGTTGTAACAAATTTTGATTCCCGGATGTCGGTCTTGTTACCACCTAAGTTGTACTTAGTGGTGTTTTATATAGTGATCCTAGTGTATTGGACAAGGATACCTTGTTCGGACCTCAGAAGACCTTCAATCTTGTTTCTGGGAAACCTTGTTGTACTATATCACATGTTCATACCCCCATGGGGGAATTGTAATAAATGTTTTAGCATGATAGTGTCTATAAAAGACTCGGTCTCTTAGACTTTATTTGTCAATATGATCAGCCCAGGGTGTTTTTTCCCTTGGTTATTATTGGTTGTTAAATAAACGATTAATAATTTCTGAGTTTTTCACTCCATACCTCCGAAGTTGGTGTGTTTGGCTTGGAATTTAGGCATATTGAGGTTATTAGAGTCTATGTGTCAATGTATAAACATGCTAGGCATCATGGTCGAGTCATATGAGCATGTCTAAGTGCCACTAGGTTTTTTCATTTTTTTAAATTTTTTATTTTTTTCAATGTTTTTTATTAAAATTTAATTTTTGTAAAACTTAGGCTATTTTTTAATAGTTTAATTGGAAAATTTGGTTTTGTAATAAAAGTGGGACAAATAATCAGTTTCAGTCATGTAGGTGCTCATTTTCAAGCTAAGAGCACTATGTAAACCCATGGACCCACTTTTTTCAGGTTTTGAGTGATTTTTCATCACTCAAGTCAGAAAACCCCAAAAAATCAATTATTGATTATTTTAATTAATAAATTTATGAATAATGGAGCAAATCCAGAATCCTAGATCAATGGATTCTAGGCCAATTTGATTGAATTCAATCAGATATGGACCAGATTGACTGGATCTGAAAAATACTTGACTGAAGGAGGTGATCTTGATAGATCCAGAGTTGATCTTCAACATCCTTTATGGGGAATTGCGCCCTCTCTCTCTCCTCCACATGTGTGGGATCTCCTGGAAGCTCTGTGGATTGATGTGTCAGCTCAATCAACCCCCTGATTGACAAGTAGGCTTAGTTTAGCTTCATATCAGCATTGATGGACTCTCCCTTAGCCGCAGTGGTCTGTCTCCTTGGGATTTACGCCCCCCTGGGCTGGATCTCCTGTTTTGTGTATAAATAAAGCTCATGTTGCCTCTTCCAAGTGAGTTAGAGTTGGATTGAGGAGTTGTTACCATTGTAATACTGCTATATTTTTATTGTGAATAAATAATCTTTGGAGTCTGTACCATGTAGTGCATGTGTTTGTGTGGATTCCGAGCATCATGCTGCTAATGTGGTAACTACAATTTCTTTCCAATTTCTGCGCTGCTTTTGTTTTTTGGCTTCAAGGATTTGGTTGAATCAATTAAGGGTGTAAACTAGGCAAGTTAGATTACTTGCTCTTTTTTATCCATATTATGTATGCTCAATAATTTCAGTTACATGCTTAAATAAGATTATTTTTGCATGATCTTTCATTTTTGTTGCTTTATACATCTATATCCACATCTCACGAGGTGTTGTGCAGGCTTGTGTTATCTAGTTGCAGGTTCCCGATTAGATGAAGGTGTGGATCAATATTGACTCCATTCCTTCTCCAATAAGCTCAAGACTCTATCCTTCAGTGCTCCACAAAAGGGCCTCCTTTCAACTTGTTCCATTCAAGCAATGAGCCGACCTTCTTTCCTCTTCTTCTCTTTTCTTTAAAAAATCAATTTTCTTACCTGGTTACTGTGTTCTAAATCTTTGTTATCATTGGGATCTGTTATATCAAAGTAAAATCTACATATATCTGCTATTTCAAATCTCATAGTCTATATCTCAATTATGAAAAGTATCATTAAGCATTCTAGATCTAACATAAGGAAATCATCCGTTTTGCATGGCAAGTTAAAGAAAATAAGTAGGTTGCATGATCTAGATTTCATTTTATGTTTTAAAAAGATTAAATCTAAAAATCGGTGCATATTTCATTGGCTTCAAAAACAGCAATCCAAGATCCCAAGGAAATCTTGCTTTTCTTGGTTCCCTTTTCACCTGTTTAACTAGTTTTAACTTGAACTTTTTTGAGTTAAGGTAGGATGATACAAAGGTACTCTTAAAGTGATTTTGGGCATATTTTATTCTAACATTCTTTCTATTTTTTAGTAGGTGTAATATAAAAGAAAAGAATCTGCTGTTCGAAAGTGGCCTCAGGAGCGTTCAAAATCCCCCCAGGGGTCTCCCCTTTCACTAAAATTTAAAAATTTTGCAGAGTTGTAAGATATTGGTTTCATCCCATATAAGGACCAGGATTTTTCTAATATTTAATCTTTCTGATATTGTAACCAATAATAATAAAAGAAAATATTTTTTGAGTAGGCTCTTTCGAGCCCGCTCCCCATCCCCCCAGGGGGGATCTGCGTCTGTTTCACCTTTTTGCTTTTTGCTTTTCTTTTTTCTGTTGTAGTTTAGTACTGACATGAATAATTGTATACTTTGATATAATTTTTCACTATTCCATACTGTAACTTCAAAATTAATCATAATACTTACCCCACGACTTCCCGATTGACCCACAAGGGGAAAGAGATGCGTGGTAGGACTAATTAGAAAATCGGTGTTGTGTATATTTGTTTCCTTTTTCATCAATTGTTTTTTTATCCATAATAAAATTAACCCCTCCTTGATTCCTTGATTGAGATCCACTTGGATCGAAAGAGGTTCCTGGAGGGTTTTCTTTTTAACAAGAACACCTCCTTTAAAATTTATTAAAAGTAACAAAGACTCCAGTGTGTATGATTTGCACTTGGCTGTGGTTTTTCGGATCAGTCAAGCTGCATCAAAAGCACTTGAGTGACTATATTAATTAATCTTCATATCCCAAATTGACAAACCATCAGGCAAAAATCCAACGCCTCAAACAAACTGTAAGCGGTGGCAAAATACCCAAAGGAGTGGGAAAAACTAGAAAGTGACCTCGAGGTGCCGATCTATGTCACACCCTGACAGGTGTGTTATGAAAAATAGTCTCCAAGACTCCATTCCATCCCACAAACACCTTGCGGGTAGCCGTGAAAGTTCACTTTTGGACATACTCCAAGTACCCCTCGGGTATATCTGGAGTCCCCTTTTTGCCTAATTTAATTCATTCACATTCCACATTAATTTAAAATCTACCAAGAGACATTTGCAAAACATTATTTCAAGCGCATGCAAGCACATTATTTTATCTTTTGACTCCATTTAAGGCACCGGTGATTTATTTCTTTCGATTATATATATATTAAGTGTCATTATTGTGCTTATATGCTTTAAATCTTGCATCTTGTTATCTTTTGTTTCCACTGGTTAATTTCAAAGATCGTAAACAACTTAATCAATATAACACCATCACACTAAGTAATTAGCGTTAGTAGCTTAATAGGGTCTACCCCCCTTGGCTTCATTAGGAGTTGAGCCTAAACGGAGGAGTCAAGAACAAGGTCACAACCTTGACTCGAGACTTGTCCCCAGGGACACACCAAGTGGCTTGAATATTTCTGCCGCGTAACCCAGGTGTGTGAAAGGCAGCAACAGGTCTAGGAAGTCCAAAATGCTATAAATATACCTCCTGAAGAAGGATAAAGGGTTGAAACCGATGTAATTTTGCAATGTATGCTTTCAAGAGTATTTTTAATAAATTTGCAGAGCCAAGGTCGACGTTTTACATAGGGATTGATGTGTTGTTTATATTACAGTCTGTTGCTTCCTTTCTCATGTGAATGTTTTTCCAGTTTCTCTCTTCCATTATGTTTCATTAGAGGAAAATTCAATTTAAAATGGGCCTTCCAAAAATAATACAAATTCCATGTCATAATGTATTAGCCAATCAAAATGCTTTAAAATTAAAAAAGGGAGCACCTCTTGAACAATTTTTTAATATAATTTTGGGGATAGGTATCATAAAAAAAACTACTTTTTTGGTTTGTATTTTCAACATATCCCCCTGTGATTTTACTCAAATTTCAATCAAGGGAGCTTGTTGAATGCGGAATTTCATTCCACATCCAATGATCTCTCTTGATCGAAATTTGAGTAAAAACACAGGGTGATATTTCGAAAATACGAACAAAAAAGTAGTTTTTTTCTTTTCTTCCTCCAAAATTAATAAATATTATTTTATTATTTTAACTATTATTTTATTAATTTTCCTTAGGAGGCCCATTTTGAGTTGAAATTTTCTCTAATGTCTTTCATGTCCGAAAAAAGTGTATAATAGTTTGGAATTCATACATGCTATGCTTCGTTTGTTGTTTCATATATTCACCAAAGCTTTCTTCTAAAGTTAATAAAAAAATTATTTTTCAATGCTCTGTGTTGATGGTCTGTTCATGTTCTTCTTTTCCACCAGACAATTATAATTTAACTGTGATCGAATGGCTATCTTGCCTCTATGTTGAAATCGTCTGCATAAGTTCTATTCATTTCTGTTACACTTCTTGACTCCATCGCCCAATGGTTCTATGTCTTGTTTGAACCAACTTCACAAACAATTTATATTTTCACTTGTACATATCTGACATTGTTAATATTTGGTGAGAGATCCCTCTCAGAAGAGAAAAAGGCCAGTTCTCTCTTTGAAAGTGGTTTTGTTGTTACCTGGGAGCGGGCCTTCCGCAACCTTTGGCTCAAATCCAGTGCTAACACCTCTTAACTAGGAAGGTATTCTCTCGACACAATTTATCAGCACAAGTCTTATTCTCTGTATCATTTGGATCATCATCAAGTCATATTCGTATTCAAGTCATCTTCATCTTCAAGTCATCTTTATTGTCAAGTCATCTTCATCAAGATTGGATCATCACTGGATCTTGATCATCGCTTGATCTGGATCGTCACTGCTGGATCATCATCAAGTCTGGATCATCACTTGATCTGGATCATCACTTGATCTAGATCATCATCAAAGCTGGATCATCACCGAATCATCATCATCATTACTGATTCTGATATCTCAATCAAATGGTGTTATCTCTTCATTCTTCTTGTCATAGGAAGTTCTATAGAGCCAGCCCTTTTTCATGCTAGTTGTAGGCCTAGCCTCCATGTAGCTCTTCATCGATAGAGCCAACCCTTTTTCATGCAGGATGCACATCTACAAAGCCATTCCTTTTTCATCCTGGATGTATCATCACAAAGCTAGTCCTTTTTCACACTAGATGTGGCATCTACACAGAGCTAGTCATTTTTCATACTAGATGTGTCATCAAAGAGCTAGTCCTTTTTCATACTAGATGTGGAATCTAATAGAGCCAGTCCTTTTTCATACTGGATGTGTCATCATAGAGCTAGTCCTTTTTCATACTAGATGTGGGATCTACACAGAGCCAGTCCTTTTTCATACTGGACGTGTCATCACAGGGCTAGTCCTTTTTCATACTAGATGTGGGATCTACACAGAGCTAGTCCTTTTTCATACTAGATGTGTCTTCACAGAGCCAACCCTTTTTCATGCTGGATGTGGGATCTACACAGAGCTAGTCCTTTTTCATACTAGATGTGTCTTCACAGAGCCAACCCTTTTTCATGCTGGATGTGGGATCTACACAGAGCTAGTGCTTTTTCATAATAGATGTGTCTTCATAGAGCCATCCCTTTTTTATGCTAGATGTGGGATCTACATATACATCTGACAATGGAAGGAACAAATCCTCTCACCATGTCACAACTCTTACATCTGACCATGGAAGGAACCAATCCTCTCACCATGTCAGAAAGGCACAACACTTATATCTGACCATGGAAGGAACCAGTCCTCTCACCATGTCAAAAGGGCTCATGAAATCATCACTTCCCTTTGGAAGGAACCTCGAACTGGAGAACACCAAGCTTCTCCCTGAAGTACTCAAACTTCACTCTCATCATTTCTAGCATAGAATCACATCAGGGCTAATTACGTCGAAGGATAACCTACGAGCTTCGCCAGGACCGATTACATCAGAGGAAAACCTATAGGACTATTTATGTCTAAGCAACCTATGAGCTTCGCTAGGATTTATGCTCAGATAACCTATCTCACCACATGCTAGAAATCCCTCTTTCGAGAGATCTTGATCTGGTTCACAAACTGGAGCTTCATTGATCCTGTCTGCATCATGCCAAAATGCAAGTCAGATCAATCAAATCAAATAGTAGTTTTCAAAAGAAACATACTACCTCCCAAATTGCAAGTGGCAACATATTTTGCCTCAGCTGTACTCAGCAGCATGCAGGAATCCATCATGTCAAACCAAGAGATCGCACCTTATCTCATACTAAAGTAGCACCTCGAAGTTCTCTTCCTATCAATGGCACTTCCTACCCAATACGAATCCACATAACCCTCCATGTTAATCTTTTGATTCACCTCATACTTGAGCCCATAATCAACTGTACCCTTCAGGTACCTTACTGCATGCTTTGCAACCATTAGGTGAACATGTCTCAATGTGTTCATAGCAAAGCAAGTATCTAGTCTCATATTCATTGGGTACATCAAGGAATAAATCATGTGACGATACATCATGGCATCAACCGACTCTGATGAAGCAATACACAATAGCTTTAGGTTTGATGCCAAAGGTGTGGTCAGGGCCTTGCGGTCCATCATCCCAAACCTCTTCAGGATCTCTACTACATACTTCCCTTGTCCACACCTCCATGCCTAGAACGTAGTGCATCATCCCCAAGTCCATCTCGAACTGGGTAGCAAGTCTCCTTCTTGCAACTTTAATGAGTTCCTCTTTTCTATCAGGAACAAGTCATCCACATATAACAGTAGCATTACTGGTTTTTTTCCTTCAACCTTGAAGCAAAGGTTGGAATCCGCTTTACTCTCAATAAATCCTAGAGTCATTAGTAAGCTATCCATCCTGTCATACCAGGTCGAACCTCAGGATCATCTGTAGTCACTCCCTCTGAAGCGGAGCATCATACTCCCTTTTTCTTTCCTACTCTATGCACTGAAAGGTTCTGTACCAGAGTGACACATAGCTTCCTCTGCTATTAATATTCTATGTATCCATCTAGGATCACTGGATACCAAGATCCTCTATCTTGAACTTTTTCAAAAGTTCTTCTCGCACCCATCTGTGAGCTTGTCATCTTTTTCAAGCTCCTCATGTATGTATTATCCCATGGGTGTCTTCTGAGCTCGTACAGGGCCTTCTTTCATTTGCACACATGATTCTTCTTGTCATGTGTCTTAACTTCTAGTGGCTGCAAATGTCTCTTTGTAGTCTATGCCTTCTTTTCGTGATAAGCCTCGTGCTATGAATCTTGCCTTGTGTCCCATGATGTTTCCATCTACTGCATGATAGAACTATGAACTTCCCTTCATGTATCGATACTGCATCCTAGACATCATTCTTCTTGAAATTCTCTTCCCTTTCTCATTAGAGGAAATTTCAACTCAAAATGGGCCTCCTAAGGAAAATTAATAAAATAATATTTATTAATTTTGGAGGAAGAAAAGAAAAAACTACTTTTTCGTTCGTATTTTCGACATATCTCCCTGTGTTTTTAGTCAAATTTCGATTGAGAGAGCTCGTTGGATGCATAATTAAATTCCGCATCCAACAAGTACCCACTTGGCATACTTTTGACGAGCCCTGCTAACCCAAAAATAAGAAATACCTGAAAAAATGTGATAATGACATCATCATCACGTTTTTTCAGGTATTTCTTTTTTTGGGGGTAGCGAGACCCATAAAAAGTATAACAAGTGAGTACTCGTTGGATGTGGAATTTAATTCTGCATCCAATGATCTCTCCCGATTGAAATTTGAGTAAAAAAACAGGGAGATATGTTGAAAATACCAACAAAAAAAGTAGTTTTTTTAATGATATATATCCCCAAATTTACATTAAAAACTTGTTTAAGAGGTGCTCCCTTTTTGAATTTTAAATCATTTTGATTGGATAATACATGATGACATGGAATTTGTATTTTTTTGGAAGGCCCATTTTAAGTTGAAATTTCCTCTAATGTTCTTGGTTACTTCTTCATGGTTGGAAGGTTCTGCATCAATGATGTCGCTGCATTCGTCATATTATTCTTCATCTTGAACTGTCATCACTTGTTCTTTGGAACAAGTCTCATCCCTTTTTGCTTGTAGGAGATTTTACGCAATCTTTCCTACAAGTCAAATGCATTAGTTGTATGGTTGGAAACATTTCATAAGGTATATTCATAATGAAAAATTATTTTGCATCAAGATATATGATTATGCAACTATTTTAGCCAATACAACATTCATCCATATCTCACAGAAACTTTCTAGATGCATTCCATCTCTACCAGGACAACATTGAGATTGGGCACTTAATCCAATATGTCAGCAAAGAGGTTCCATTCTAGATAAGTAGCAATGGAGAGTTGTATAGCACCATGAGCTACTTACCCATCATATGCATATTAGTAGTATACTGTCATTAATGCAAACATTCTATCATGCATAATACATCAACTGAATATAAACAAATGCATAATCAAAACAATATCATGAAATGACAATTGAATACTTATCTTTATTTGTTTCGTAGGTAGACTCCTTCTTGAGCCTTCAGCTTCATCATCTTTTTCATTCATCATTTCTTATCCAAAAGCTAAGATGGATAAGAGTTTCTTCAAGAGTTGAGTCATTCGTATTCCTCATCGCTTGAGGGATCTTATTTGGATGGTGAGAGCTTGATCTTCAGTTTCTCCCATCTTCTCTTCTCTTATTATGAGTTGAGCTTCTTCTTCTTGTGTGTGCTCTTCCCAGATTCTATTGAAAGTAATCACTTCCTTTTGGAACACATTCCTCGCATGAATGAATCCCATGATCATGGGAGTTCATTCAAGGTGGCTATCACCACTTCTGCATTCTCCACTTCTTTTTCTACTGTTACAAGTTGTTCTTTGATTTGAGAGACCTCATAAAGTATGACTGCATGGTCTTTGCATTATGGATCTTCACATCCTTCAACTGTTTTCTCAAAGTCATATTCCGATTTATGTTCTTCCCTTCAAATAGCTTGGTCAAGGAATCAAACATCTCTTTTCGTGTCTTTACGAAGACACTTGTGGTACAAGTTGATTCGTGATTGAATCAGAAATGATCTTCTTGGCCTTGACCAATTTCTTCTTGTGTAAGGCTTTTAGGCTCATCTCCCTCTTAAACTGGTACCTCTCTACTTATGTAGGTGTCCAATTAATTTTCTTCAGAGAGATCATATAATTTCATGCTTGGAAGTTGTCAACTTCACAAAGCTTATCATCCATCTAATGTGATAGATCACTTTGAAATGAGAACCTCTAATGAAAATAGCAAAAGATTAGATCTTACCGATTTGAGGTGTCCGTCCTGGTTCTGGAGCTGGCTGATATAGGGTTTGTCAGAGAAACCCTAATTTTCAAAACTTGGAATCTTTCATATATTATTGGATAGAAATATATATCTCTTCGATTTGAGCTATCCAATGTACTCCTTTTCTGAAAATAGTGGAGGGAAGCTCCTGGAATAGGAAGCCCTAGTTTACCAATTTCTTCTATAGAAATGCCTGTTGTTGTTTCTGTGGTATCTCCAAAATTACTGCTCCTCTCTGTCTAAAAATTGGCACTAAGGTATCCTTGCCTATCCTTGTTCCAAAACCATAGGTTTCATCTGAATTTGTTTCACCAATTGGGACTTATGATCGTTTTCCCAAGGTGGTCTGGTCTCCACAACTTCTCTCTCTCTCTCACACTTGAGAGAACTACTTCTCTCTCACTCATGTGCCCCAATGAGTGAGTGTGTGTGTGTGATAAATAGAGAGACTCACTCTCTATTTATATTCTTTCATTCACTTAATGTCCACTTCAACATGTTGGCCCCACTTAACAATTACTTACTAGAGCCGACATCTCTACGAGAGTCTAATAACCCTAGTGCCCCACAACTGTGGGGACTTTTCCCTCCGATTAACAAGGAGGGTTAACCTTGACACAATTGAGGGGACTATTTCCCCAACTTACAATGGAGGTTTAACCTCAATGACCTTACATGACTTGTTTACAATATTGAATCTCCCGATCAGAACATCGGGGCATTACATGACTCAATTACATTATAGACACTTCTTGGAATAAACATCAGGGTACAATATACAAGTGAATACATTGTGAAGTTCCAAATACATTAACAAGGTAGGGTCCCCTCTATTCATTATTCAGTTTACCAACAAGTGTGTGCACTGTTTTCTTTTCCTAAGTTAATAAACAAAATAGGATGATATTCTAAGTGCTTTAATTTCTTATTAGTTGTTGTGGGTACTTTTCAGTTAGCATATGTGTTTTCAGATCAAGAAAACAGAAGTAGTTTTGAAAGTTCCTTAAGTTTTCTAGCTTTCTAGACTTAAAAATTTGCAGGTCTGTTTATCATGTACTGAAATTTTAACAGTTTCATCCAAAGCCAAAGTACCTATATAGTTAATTTTTTTCACTCTTTTGATGTAAGGATAAAAACACATATACGCTATGACTTATAAGATGGTGACTGGAAATTCTTATCTTCATACTGTACCAACTGCTACACAAAATTAAAAACATATCCTAAAAATAAGAATATACAAGGCTGAGTGAAAGTGTTGGTGCTTACAAGCCTTAGAGAGGGTTTGATTCATACGAGATGCCACTATGTTGGCTCTGAATATGTTAAGTTTGATGTGAGCTATGAATGCACCCTCTAGTCTTCCCTTAGAAATTGGTGTTACTGTTGATCGCTAGGGTATTGAAGATTGTCCCTAAATTTGCTTATCTAGCAATACAATCTGCCTAAAATAAACACCTATGCAAGTGGTGGTTGTTGTAATATCACAGATCACTTATGGTTACCAATAATACACACTAAAACATATATAAATATAAAACAGAGACAAGAGATAGAACAGATAGGTGAATAAACAGATTATATTATACAAATGAGTCCATACAACACAAAGAACTGAATTGAGTTCTCATCTAGCTCAACAGCCTAATATATATATGATTACAGAATGGTTACAAAATAACTACCTGACGGTTCGGTGAATCGACATGACCTTAGGTGGCCAACCTATTCTTTTAGTTTAGTCGACCGCCTGACTTAGTTGGCCCATTGACTTAGTCTGTTGATCGACTAAGTCGGCTCTTGTTCAAGTCGACCTATCGACTTGCTCCTTCTACATCTCCCCCACGAACAAAATGTTTCTTCATCCTGAAGAAACAGGGAGGTATAAAATTCTTGCTAGCCTTAAATATTTATTGCAGTGGGCTATGAAGTCTGATGGTCGGTCGTTTCTGTACACAGACTTCTACAATGGCTGGGGCTGTGACGACGAGGTGATGTTGGAAATCTGTCCACCTCTACAAAATTTTCTAGATGTCGATGGTGAGTGTGGTCAAGCCTGATAAGATCGACATATTTTCTAAGATGGAGACTTCAAATATCCTCTCCATGTCGGGACCCATGAACTGGTCCTTCTCCTCTGTAGTTTCGATAAGTCGTTTCATCTACATATAGATGATGTCAACTTTCTCTAGGTTAGGGAGAGCTTGTTGTACCCACTGATGTGCTTCCCTTTCCAGTTTCTGCAGTTTGGCGGTTTCAAGCACTATCTGTTCTTCTATTGTCATTTCGAGTGCTTCCTCAATGGTCTTTCTGCTCTCCAATTCCTGAATCCCTTGCTGAGTCTATCGAGTTTGTTGATAAACTTTCCCGTAGTGAGTATGCCAGTCTCTTCGTACTTCTTCAGTTATGACAGACTCCTCCATATGATCCTGCAGTACTTTGTATGCTTCAAGAAATGCAGTGTACTGTGCCATTAGGAGTCTGGTAGTTTCCTCTTTTTGTTCCTCCTTGGTTTCCTGAATGTGCGTTTGGAGGGTCGACACCATGTTCTCAAATAGCTGATATGCTCTTTCAAGCAGTCTATCTATGTCGATCTCTATGGGGCCTGGCATGACGGACTGAGCCAAATTCCTGCATTTGTCGAGAAACTCGACCTGTTCTACATTTTTGTCCTGGAGTTCTTTATTTCTTCGCTCACTCCTTGTCTTTGCTTCACGCACTAGGGTTTTGAGGAGTTGGCCCATCTCTACATTGGTCAAGGAGCTTGCATCCTTCAAGCTAATTTGGAGTTTGTGAGGCTTTCCATGATCCTCCTTTTTCTGTTTCTCTGTCCTCTTCTTATGCTTTTCTTTATCCGCTTATGGTGTACCTACAACAGTCGAGGTGGGATATTTGGTTTGTGGGTTAGATGTTGATGGTTTGTCTGTTTGGGGAGGTGGGATGACGACCACCTTCGGTTGTGTGGATGTAGTCGATCGTGGTGGGCCTGTCTCTGAGTCAGGGGGTGGTGGTGGTGGTGATGGAGTTGGCGAATGGTCGGGGGTGATTGGTTTGGGGGAAGTATGGTTGAGTGGTGGATCGTTGGGCCAAGGGTGTGAGTTTAGGTTGAGTTCTCCCTCAGTAGGTGCGGTGGTTGGTAGGTCAGCTTGGGGTATGGGGTTGGTCGGTGCAATAATGGAGGACCGATGTCCAATCACTTTACCTTCCTTGTCAGGATTTCTTTTGAAGGTTGACATGATGGTTGCAACGATTGGGGGCTGTGCGCCCTGTGTTGTGAAGATAGGTTCCTGGGTAGAAATATTTTGAGACAACTTAAACAACGCAGGAAATGTCTCAAAGAAATATTGTAAGTCGCTATCTCTGTCGAATGTTGCTTTTACAGCCTCCGGCATCGCACTTTTGTATAAGTCAAGGGGGCTGACTGACTGTTGTGTTGGTGCTTATTCCTCGGTTATTTGCATCGGTGATAGGGGTGGAGGCGTAGACACAAGATCGACGACGTTTTCAGGCGTCATTGTAGTCTTTTCTTTTTTCGATTGACCTGCTTGTGCCCCGGCGTCAAAAAATCGCTAGTACTGGGTTTCAACTGGTACTTTATTTGCTGCGACATCCTCTATGATGTTGAGGGTCGTGGCTGCCAGTTCATCCTCATCCTCTAATGATTCGGTAATGATAATCTTGTGATTACCTTTACCTTGTTGTTGTTCTTGTGTTTTTATTTTCTTCCTGGCTACTGCTATTTCATTTGATAGTTTTCAAATTATGCCTTTTGTAACAGCATACTCAGGGTTGTCTGGTTCTGTCTTGCCCGTCGGTTCCTGAGTCGGGACAACACTTTCTGTAGCTGAAGGAGTTATATGCTACTGTGGCTGTGGCTTTGGATTTGTGGTCTAGGGTTCTATTCTTTTTGCAGTTGTAGGTTTGATAGTTATCTGCAGTCGACTGGTGTGTTTGACTGCTGTCTCCTCCGACACAAATGTGCTGATGTAGAGGTTGAGCTCATAGTCTTCCTCCTTTTCTTGGTCTATGAGTGGCTCCTTGATCGAGAAGTCGATCTGTTTTGCTGTTGCTAGTACTGGGATTTTTGTCTTGGCTTGTCGAGATAGTTCCCAGAAGATCTGGTCAACAGATGGATAGTAGTCGAGGGCTTTGGCATTGGAATAGTCACCCTGCATGTACCACACCGAGGTATGGTCGAACTCCAGCTAGATGTGGGAGTTTGCTGGTAGATTTCGTTGGATGTTTTGAGGCACCCTTCATCTAGTCGTGTGGACTTTGAGTTGTTGGAACCAGTTCTCCAGAAATACTTTCCCGTGCTCCAGTTCATGCAAGGTTCCCTTCTGGGAGAAGGGTTTAAACCTCCACATGTCGAACTTCGACGGTTCTCAAAAGACTGGGCTCTCCTTTAGGCAGATGTGGCACATTACAATCCATAAGATGAGAGAGGGAAACTTGATGATTCCCCATGTTTCTTGACATCGCTCACAGATGATCTTCACCATGTCAGTGACATAATCACCCCATCTGTATATTCATCCGTCGGTGGCAATAGTGTCGATGAATTCTATCATTTCTAACTTGAGGTCGCTGCCTTGACCTGCTAGAGTGAGTGTTATTGCAATGATTTTGGCCACAATATGTGGCGTTCGGGTTGCGATTTGGCTAATCATCAAGCCCTTGGATTTTTTACTGGAAGGTGACCCAGTGAGCTCTTCGACCAGTCCATCTTTGATACAGACTAGTATGGGGTCTCCTTTATTAGAGAGACCAGTCAGCTTGGAGATGACATCTCCAGAGATGTCAACTGGCTCGTCAAAGTAGAACCGGCCATTGTGATATTGACTGATGATGAATTTGACAACAACTTCCTTTGTGCCGCCAAAGCTGGCCATCAGTGGTGCATTGGCATAGCCGAAGAGAGTGCTGCGTTTGATTTTTTCTGCGGCTTGAGTGGCCTTTTTATTGACAAAGGCCCATTCTTGTATCTCGGTCCATAGCTTTTTCCATGAACCTTCCTGTACTTTGGAATTTGTGATGTTGTTCAGCTTGCGGACTAAAGGTGTATCCGCAGCCTGTATCTCCTTGGCCTTGGTCGAGGCTCTTGTTTGTTTAGGGGCCATTGTGTCGGTTTGGTGGTCGATGTCACTAAGGGTTTCTCGGCTTTTGGTCGACTGGATGCTCTGATGCTCTGGGTGTATAGGTTGCGGTGAATGAGCCTTTGGCGATCCAGTATTTATAAGCAATGCGGTGGATGTGTGTGATGATGGGTGTATTAATGGCGGACGTGATGTTCCAGCTGGAGTACGCGAGTGTGTGTTAATGGTGAATTGCTTTCGGCGCTCGATGTCATGAATGCGCGATGGGACTATCGAAGTCGTCGGTTGCTGTCGCTGATGAGAATGGTCGACCGAAGTAGTCGGTCGATGAAAGTGGTCATTGGTGCTAGGTCGATGGTCATGATGGAGGTTGTCGAGATGGTGATTTCCTGTCATGGTTTTTAGTCTGTAGGGGATCATTTTGTTTTTGGAATTTTTAGTTTTTATGGATTTTGGTTGCCGTTTATGGTCGGTATATGATTTTTTTTTGTTGTAACATTTTAGTCGGTCTCCATTAACGAGATTCCAAAATACCATGCCCTGTAAGGTCCTTAGTTGGACTGATCTGTTGGGATGTATCTCTTCGACAACGTAAGGTCCCATCCATTCTGTATGGAGTTTCTTAGGTTTTCCTTTGACCTGACTATTGTATAGTAGAGCAAGGTCTCCGACTAACAGGTTTTTGTTCTTAATGTTTCGGTTGTGCCATGTTTTTTGTTGTTGCTTCTGGATTTCTTGGTGTTGTATAGCCATGAGTCGGTGCTCTTCCAACTTGCTGAGTTGAAATAGTTGATCCTTCTTTCCCTGTTCAACATTGACACGTAGTATTTCTACAATAATAGGTGTCTATTGTCGGAAGTGTAGTGGAACTACTGCTTCTTGTCCATAGACTAATCGAAAAGGAGTTTGGTCGGTTGATCATTTATAGGCTATTCTATATGCCCATAAGACTGCAGGTATTTTTTCATCCTAGTCATCCTTGTCAGCATTACATATTTTGGTTAATCCTCTTGTTAATGTTTTATTGAATGCTTCAATTGCTCCATTCAACTGAGGATGGTATGTTGTACTCTAACGGTGGTCTATTTGGAACTGGTCGGTTAGGGTTTTGATATTTTTGTTGATAAAGGGTGTCCCCTGGTCACTAATCAGGGTTAGTGGACATCCAAATCTAGTGATGATATTCTCATAGATAAACTTAACAGCTATCTCACTAGAACATGTATCGACTGGTTCAGCTTCTTCCCATTTAGTGACATATTCTACTGCAGTAATGATATACCTTGCACCTGACCTTTTTGTTGGTATAGGAAATGGTACTATGAAGTCTATGGCCCAGATTTCAAATGTGAGACTGGGGTTTACTGGTATCAAAGGAATTTTTGTACTACGTAGGGGTTGACCTAGTCGTTGACATCTGTCACATCGACTAACAAAATTTTTGCAATCTTTGTGGAGTGTCGGCCACCATAATCCTGACTATTGGATTTTCTTTACAGTTGTGTCTGCTTGGAAATGTCCTCATGCAGTCCCATAGTGTGCTTCATGGATAATGTGGTCTCGTTCATGTTCTAGTACACACCTTCTGAGGATATCATCTA
>LPNX010910806.1:540510-553923 GCA_001517045.1 Pseudotsuga menziesii | reverse complement strand
CATTGATAAGACTGTATGGTGCAGCCTTCATAGCTAAGATCTGCTTTTTCTTGGTGCTCATACCTTCTGGTGCATGTCCATCTTCTAAGAACTGAGCTATTTCCTCTAGTTCTGCTAGGACTGCTTCTATCTGAAATAAATGTGCATCAGGTAAGTCATCGTCGACTCCTGTTGGTTCTTCTCCTGTGTCGATTTGGGATAAATGGTCGGGACCGACATTTAACTTGCCTGGTCGGACAACAACTTCAAACTCAAATTCTTGGAAGAGAAGTAGCCATCGACAAATCCTTCCATGATGGAGTGGTTTATTGATGAGATACTTCAGGGCCTGATGGTCGGTATAGAATATAAATGGATTAGCTAAGAGATAATGTCAATATTTTTGTAGGGAAAAGACCATTCCTAGGGATTCTCTTTCTGTGGTCGAATAGTTTCTTTCAGCCTTGTTTAATTTTTTGCTGCTGTAAACTTTAGGATAATCCATTCCATCATTGCCTGGTTGAGTTAGTATTGCTCCTATTACTAGGCCTGATGCATCAATATGGACATGGAATTTGATCGACCAGTTTGGAAACTTTACAATGGGGGCTTTGACTAGTTTTATTTTTAATTTTTCGAATGATATGTGGCACTCCTCTGTCCAGTTAAACTCTTGATCTTCCTTTAATAGTTCTTCAAGAGGATAGGTCATATCTGAATAATATCTTATGAATTTTCTGTAATAGCCTGTGTGACCAAGTAACACCCTGACTTGTTTGGGGTTTACTAGTGGTTTTAGGTCGAGGATAATTTTAATCTGGGCAAAGTCAACCTTAATACCTTCCTTACAGACAATGTGCCCTAATAGTATCCCTATGGGGGTCACAAATATGCATTTCTTGATGTTTAGGGAGAGTTGAATCTGTCGACATCTCTCCAACATAAGTCTAAGCCATTTGCAATGATCTTTTAGTGTGGAGTATATTGTCCAATCATCAAAGTATACTGCCATGGTATTGTAGATATATTCTTGAAATATTTTACCCACGATTCAAGAGAACACTGCAGGTGCATTCTTTAATCCAAAAGGCATAACTTTGTAAGCAAAGGAACCAAATTCACACACAAAGGTTGTCTTCTTCTAATCTTGTTTAGCTATTGGTACTTGGTTATAGCCTGAGAATCTATCTGTAAATGAGTAGCATTTATGTCCTACAACTTCATTCAAGATTTCATTTGCATAAGGGGTTGGGAATGGGTCTGTCGGTGTTACTTTTTTTAGTTCCCTGAAGTCGACACAAATTCTCAATTTGGTTGGGTCATGTTTCTTAGGTTGAACCACCATTCGACTTGCCCATTCTGACTGGTCGATAGGGTAGATGATTCCTGTTGCTAACATGTTATCAATTTCCTTTTTGACTATCTCTTTGTATTTGTGAGCTAGTTTATAAGGCCTTTTCTTGACAGGTCGAACATCAGGTTTAGTATCAATTTTCATTTCTCCAATTTCATGGACTAAGCCTTTGAGGTCTTTGTAATCTCTAGAAAATACATCTTGGAATTCCCTTAGTAAGTTCACTATTTCTATGGTCTGTTCTTCGCTCCAGTAGTCACCAATCTTTGCCATTTTTTGTTGATCATCATTTGAGATGTCGAATTCTTTAGTTTTGACTTTGGCATCTAGCCACTCTAGTGCTTTGGCTTCATTGATCGGTCAACTTCCTTCTTTGAATTGTGAGAATGTGGCAGGGAAGTCAGCTGCAGTCATTCTGTCGATATTTGTTTTGTCAGTTGATTTGACTTTCAGGATGGTACAAATAGGTTTTGTTGTTTCGACATGGTTGGATTTCCATCTAAAGCTTTTCCCTTCTGTGTTTTCATTTTATAACTATAATCTTGTCGACTGAGGCTTTACCTGTGTTTGTATTTTGTTACATTTCCTTGTCTGTTGGTGATCTTGCAAGGGTTTATTTTCGGTCGGCTGGATAAATTCTTTAATTTGTCTAGCTGTTTTGACCAAATTTTCACTTTGAGGTATAAAGTTGAAATCTTTAATAAAATTTTCCCAGAGTTCGTGCCATAAGAAGGTTTCACCTCTAGCTTCTTCCATCTTATACCATTTGTTAGGTAAGTCAGCTAGGGTTGATGGGAACAAGTGTGGCCATGCTCGTTCATCCTTGTATCCAAGTATTCTCCACTCCTTTTCATATGTTTTGATACGATCTTCTGGGTTCTATCCTTGAGTGAATATAGGGATCTGAGCTTGTTGGGTTAACTTCTTTCCTCCAAAACTTTCAACAAAGTAAGTCGAAGCAGTTGTCCAGGTCTATAGTCTTGTCTAATGGGTATCCCACCATCTAGCAGCTTGTCCTGTAAAAGTTTCAGCTAGGCTTTGAAGTCGGCCATGTTCACTAATATTTTTGGAGACTTGTTTGACATGCATGACTGGTGATTCCCTTTCCTTATATCTTGGTAGTTGTGTAGTATTCAGGTTGGTCAGTTGTAAGGTAGGGTGTTCCCTCATTTTCTTTTTAAATATTTTTGGGACAATGGACACTATGAAGCACTATTGGGTGGGCTTTCTCTGTACTTTTTGTATAGTCTAGCACCCTCTTGCTTGTGTTTCGTAGTTCTTGATCTCCCAGTCATATAATTCAGCGTCGGAATTATAACCAACTGAGTCTTGGTTACCTAAGTGAAGTTCTCCATGGATGTTTGGTTCTGTGTAGTTTGCATTGTTGTGGATTTGGTAAAGTTGTCGGACATCAACTTCTTCATCAATAGGTTTAGTCCAAGGTTCCCCTTGAGATGGATGAATAGGTATGATGACCTTTTGACCATTTCCTTTTAATTTGATGTGTTCCTTGTCTAGGGATATGGATGCTTTCATCTTTCTACCCCAAGGTCTACTGACTAGCACTGGGAAGGAACTGGATCCTTCCTTTGGGTCAATGATTTCAAAATTGACCTTGGTCGATATTCCTTTTATAGTTGTGTCGACATTTTTCCAAACTCCAATGGGTTCAATTAGGCCTTGGTTGGCTAGTTTCAGGGATATGCCTGACTCATAAAGTCGAGGTCTGCCCATTTGTTCCCAAGTGTCACGAGTCATGATGTTTACTTGTGAGCCGAAGTTGAGCACTACTTATCGAACGTGGTAACCTTCGATTTTACAGGTCGACATGTGGGTCGGCATCACCTTTGTCTTTTTTTATTTAAGCTGCAGATGTTCTTTGTTTGTTTTCAGAATTGGTACCTTTTATTTCATACAGCAAATCGATAAACTGGGATACCGAATTGTCTATTTGAATGAGCTGGATTAATTCATTTATTGTGTGAGGTCGACTGTTATGAGTGTTTTCTTGTCGTGCAATTTATTGGAATACATTATTTGCTTCTTTGTATATTTTTTTTTTCCTTCAATGGGTCAGGATAGACATTTTTCTCTTTTATTTTACTGATTTTGGGATTATCAGCTCCTGTTTTTGTTCCTTGTTGAGTTACAATATGTAAATTTTTGGTGGTTATTACAGCATTTTTTTGCACACAAGACAAGACATTGACATTTTTTTTCGTATTATTTTTTTCTAACATGGTAGGGAAATCGTCTAGTGAGTGATCCCCTACCCCACAGTGAGTACAGAATTTGAGATCAGTTCTGTCCTTGTATGGACAGTCTGCATACCGATGACCCTCTTTATAACAGGTGAAGCATTGGATGGGTCGACGCGGTCGGTTGTCACGATTCCCAGGGAATCGACCTCTTCCATCGTAGCCTAGGCATCGATTGTTGTATCGGTGTTGATATCATCAACCATCATATCTCTGTCCGTTCTGATCATTTGCTAGATGGTTTTTCTTGTTATGTTGTGCCACTGCATTCGTTTGGTAGACCTCCTGATAGTGCTGTTGGTTCTTTAGGTTCAACTGATAGTCGGCCATGTTGTGACTTTTGGTCTCGCAGTTGGCACACCAGGAGGCCTTGCTGTTCTTCATATTGAACATGAAATCCTTCGTTGAGTGATCCCCATGCTCTTGTAAAATGTCACAAAAGGACTTGGTCTATACGGATTGGACGTCTTGTTGGCTATATTCTTGTCGACAGTTATCTTTGGAATGGTCGACCGTTGAACATTTGGTACACCATATCTCCTGATTCTTGAGGCTTAACTCTTTTAGAGACTTCTATACGTTCTCGAGCTATTCTTCCAATCGGTGGTTCGTGGGGTAAACGGGTATGTCTTCGTCCATCTCCACCTAAAGAGATTTTATTAGCGCATCTTCGTAAGTTTTGAACGTCTCTAGACTGATGTGTCGACGTACTTTCTGAGATAGCCCTGGAAGAAACCATTGGATTAGTAACTGTTCATCTATGACATAATCCATCTAGCTCAGTAGGTCTTTCCAGCACTTATCGTAGTCGTGGACGGATTCCCCTGGCTTTTGTGATGTGGTTTTTAATTTTTTCGCGGCGAAGTGCTTAAAATCTGGGGTTTTGAAAAATGACAAAAATTGCACCTTAATCTCGGCTTTTGTTGCTCTAGGTTGTCTCTCAAAAAAGGTCATATACCACGTTAATGCCCTTTTCCTTAAGGAACCTATGAACTGTGCCATTTTTCTATCTTCATCTGTAACTTGGTTGGCCTCCCAAGTTGACTTGTACATGAACCAGTGTTGTCTGGGGTCCTCATCCCCCTCGTATAGAGGAATGTGAGCCAATCCGTGACCCATGTCTGAATCACTGTCACTGCTCTCAGGAGGTGGCAGTGGTGGAGGTGGGGGTGGTGATGAGGGTGGTGGGGTTGTTGGCGTATTCGTATCTATGGAACTCTGGTCGACGGAACTTTCGTTCCCGTCGGTTGTCGATTCTTCATCGACTTGTAGTCGTTTGATGTCAAATTCTGCTATCAATGGTCCACTGCAACTATTTGGCCGCAGTTATGAATGTTCTACTTCTTCTAAAGTTGTATTTGGTAGGGGGGGCGCTCCTTCATGTGTCGGTAAGAGCAAGTGGATACCTCATTGGGAGGGTGTCGCTTGAAAGGTCACCCAATTCCCTTCCTCTGGTTGACGTATAATGAGGTGTCTTCTAGTGTACGTGTTGTCGCCTAGTTGAATCCATATACTAAAGTCACCAACTCGTAGTCGGAGGTATTCTTCGACAATAGTCTGTATTCGAGTACGCGGATTCAACGGAGAGAGGGTTGTTCCTTCATTGGGAGCTCTTAATTGGAGAGCTTCTGGCTGCTCTATCCACAATTCTTCCTCCTTAGGGGACACTTCTTGTTCCATGCCTTCTTCATGTCGGTCATGACCCAACTCTGGCGAACTCTCTTCCTGTTTGTTCTCCATAGGACTTCTTCCTTTGTTCAGCTCTAAGGCTCTTTCTCGTCTTGTTTCCCTTCTCTAGTGTCTCTCTTCCCTTTCTATTTTCTGAATGTCCAACATACCTTCATATAATACTATTATCTTAGGTTCCCTTTTAGTCAACTTCTCATTACTGGTGACTGATATTTGGTTGTAGTCGACTAGAATCCACTAAACTCTATCTCAACATATGACCAGCTACCCCCCCATAGCCTACTCGATGCTTTTTAGAAAGCTCGGATAGTTCGGTCTATTTTCTTAGGAAGCATTCCCACTCCCTTTCTGCAATGAATTTTTCCCACTTCTTCTGCTTCTCCTCCCAGTTAGAGTTTGATGGCAGTTCATGAAGTGACAGGGGAGGTTCGACAATATGTCCCGCTCCTTTCTCGATCAAGAATTTGAACAACAAGGTCGGTAGGGAACACATAAATTATTCGGTGAGATCTGTGTAAAATTTCTCCTTGACTGTTTCCAATGAAGTTCTATCTTCGACTATTTGCTCCTCACAGAAATCGTCGGCGATTTTCTCAAACCATTCTGACAAGTTTGTTCTACCTCTGCGGATCAGTTTTTCCAGCAACTGTTGTTCTTTAATCCCATCTGGCTTTCTCATCCAAGAATTTCTTTAAAAGTTGGGGCACTAATTTGACAAACTTTTCATGCGTCTCTGTGAAAAATATTTCTTTTGCTTGTGCAACTATTAATTTGTTCCTTCGCGCGTAATTCTGCAAATAGTTTGAAACTTTACATTCCCACCAGTCCTTAATATCCTACTCTAGTATCATCTGTTTGCATACATTCCAGTCGTGTACTACCGACAATGGAACCAATGTTGTAATCTCACAGATCACATATGGTTACCAATAATACACACTAAAACATATATAAATATAAAACAGATACAAGAGATAGAAAAGATAGGTGAATAAACAAATTATATTATACAAATAAGTCCATACAACACAGAGAACTAAACTGAGTTCTCATCTGGCTCAACATCCTAATATATATATGATTACAGAATGGTTAAAAAATAGCTACCTATCGGTTTGATGAACCGAAATGACCTTAGGTGGCTGACCTATTCTTTTACTTTAGTCGGCCACTCGACTTAGTCGGCCCATCGACTTAGTGGGTTGATCGACTAAGTCGGCTCTTGTTCAAGTCAACCTATCGACTTGCTCCTTCTACAGTGGTTCCCTCATTCATCTATAGGGTGACTGCTGCCATGGATGCAGGTGCAGTAGTGAAAACGCCTCTAGGAGAAGCACATCAGCTACTATCACACACAATTCTTTGGTTGAGGGTGCATGCATGCTTGCACCCTACTGGTTTAGGGTGTATGCATGCTTGCACCCTACAAGTTGAGTGTGGAAATAAGTCATATGCAACATTTTCTAGATTTAGGGGTGGAAATGAGTGTATGATAATATTTTAAAATTTTAAAATAAATGAGCCATACCTCAAAAATTTTCCCATTTTGAGTTTTCCTTGTTAATGTGCAGTTCATGCTTATTAGAGCTTCTGCAGTTTTTCTCAAGTTAGTGTAAAAAACTATCACTGAATATGGAAACATTGCATTTAGTTTATATAGTTTTCTCAAGTTTTTAATAGCTGGAAATACAAGTGTGTTTCAAGATTATGAGGTTCATTTTCTTTTTTTGACAATGACATTGTTCTTAGTAGCATTTATACGCTTCATCTTTTCATGTAAAGATATGTATCTATGTTATATTTTATTTCACCATCATTATATGTCTGACTTATTCTCCTTTGTAATGCTAAGTTTACTACTTTCCAAGTAGGCTCTTCTCCTAGAAGCCTCAACATTGTTTACTTATGTGCTACTGTTACAGTGGATGAATTAATTTGAATATGAAGCTTTCTTTTGCATATGTCATTATAGAATTCGATAGTGCAACCTTTACATAATATAGTCACATCACAATAATACACACAACATACAGAAAGACTACAATGGATGTGTTTATTTGTAGATAAATATTCATTACGCACATTTCATTATACAGTTTGACGATTGCTTTTTTTTAGTACTACCTTTGTATTTCTTGCAATTGCACCTAAGAAGCGAGGCACTTTACATCTCAGGGTCGGGGGAAGTATCTTCATTACTTTGTGTATAATTTCCTTTATTTTCATGTGTTTTTTTCTGTCTTTCTTCATGTGTGTGTAAAATGCGAAAAAGAGGCTAACTATTTACTGCCCAGAGGTTTGCACCTTGAGTTTTGATCACTCTTGGTGCATAATAGATCCAGAGTTGAGATGGAACTATTTTAGTATAACCTCAATCTAGTTTATTGTTACACAAAAGTGCTACTAAGATGTGGACATAGGGGTCACTTCATAAATGAAACCTCAAAATATTTTCTAGCTTGCTTTTTGCTGGCATGCATTATCCATTGGGTTTCAAAGTAATTTTTCCTGTTCATGGGATATTGGTACAAAACTGTTCTTTATTTGTTCAGATAGTGAGAGAGTTGTTGGAATACAAGGGCATTGATTTGAATTCTCTAAATAAGTTAAAAAAAAGAACACTTTATGTAGTAGAAAAATCACATTTTATGGAAGTTGCACCAAAAATCAGGAGTGAATTGAAAGAAGCTGGTGCTGAAAATGGAAAACATATAAGCCAACCTAAAGAAGGAAGAGAGCTAAAACAAACTGTTAGTGACATAAAGCATGATGTGCATACACAACTTGTGCAGATTGAAAAAATAGAGACGAGTTACTGGAATTGTAAATGAAATAAATGATTTTAAGTCAGAGGGAATCAGAAATACAATAAACTTTGTAACGATTGTTGCAGTTCTTATTGAACCAATAGCCTTTGCAGCTATTTACACTGTGCCTGGTAACTATGCAAGGCCACAAAACCTGTCACAACCAGGCCTATCTCTAGGACAAGCTATGATAGCTAAGAAGGTGAAATTCCAAATACTTTTCATTTTTGACTCAGTTGGATTGTTCATATCTCTTGCAGTAGTGGTTGTTCAAGTATCACTAGTTGCATGGGAAAGAAAGGATCAAAGTAAAGTGATTTTTTTATTTAACAAGCTCATGTGGATGGCTTTTCTGTGCACTTCAGTGGCTTTTATTGCACTATCCTTCATTGTTGTTAGTCACTATGTTCTGTGGATTGCAATTACTGTAACTATAATTGGTGAATCCATAATTTTGGGGAGAGTAGCTACCATGTGCTACTTTGTACTTAGAAATCGATTTGGAAGAAGTCATTATGGGAGGAAGATCAGAAGGTCATCCCAGAGTAGGTATTACTCTTGGTCAGTCATGGCAGAGCTATCGGATTCAGATATCGAACTCCAGAAGATTTATTCAATCAAATTCCTTTGAGCTGCATTTTATTATTTTGGGGTCTTTGGATAATCCAACTTATCCAATTTAGGTTCATAATTTCATCGGGTATGTTGCAATCATTGGAAAAGTATATGTCACTCGGTCCTACTAGTGGTGAGGCCATCTTACTTTGCAAGTTGATATTACAGTTGAAAGATCAGATGTTGGAGCATACAATTATTTAGGGTTCCTACAAGTTGCATCAAGCTCTCTGAAAGTCCATTTATTCATCATCACTTTGAGTACATTGATATCCAGTACCATTTCATCAAGGACAAAGTTCATAAGGGTGCAATGAACCTATAGTATGTTCCTTCAAATGTCCATGTCATATACACATTTTGACAAAGCCCATAGATAAGGGGAAGTTTGAGATGTTGAAAGAGTGATTGGGCTTTGTTGAGAACACCTTCCTCGCAAAGTATTGTTAGAATTTACCTTAGTTTCTCCTGAAGCTTGTTCACCACATTGATGGCACATTCCAACAAAGGGTACAGAAGGTCATAGAGATGGCGTAGGAATAGAGGAAGAGTAAAGGCATGGAGCAGTTTTCTAGAAGCCAGTGAAGATGCATGCATGCATTGACCTTTACTTATTTCCATATTCTGCTGCTGTCCAAAATTAGTGATTTCCATATTAGAAATTTTTGTTTCTAAATTCAGTTTGACTAACATAATTAGTAATTTCCAAAAAAAGATAGAGGCATTGAACACATGAGCAGGGTGAGAGTGCACTGCAGGAGATTACCTACTTTAGTTTTGGTAGAGCTATCTAGAGGCCCCAATGTGTACATTTCATGCATGCCAGGTGCTCCTACCTAGGTTCCTAATATAGTTTGAATCACATTGTAAACCCTATCCATAGGAAGGTAGGGTCCCCTCTGTGCATTATTCACTTTACTAGCAAGTGTGTGCACTGTTTTCTTTTCCTGATTTAATAAACAATACAGGATGATATTCTAAGTGATTTGATTTCTTATTAGTTGTTGTGGGTACTTTTTCAGTTAGCATATGTGTTTTCAGATTGGGCAAACAAAAGTAGTTTTGAAAGTTCCTTAAGTTTTCTAGCTATCATGTACTAAAATTTTAATAGTTTCATCCAAAGCCAAAGTACCTATATATAGTTAAGTTTTTTTCACTCTTTTGATGTAAGGATAAAAACACATATACGATATAACTTATAACATGGTGATTGTAAATGCTTATCTTCATACTGTACCAACTTCTACACAAAATTGAAAACATATCCTAAAAATAAGAATATACAAGGCTGAGTGAAAGTGTTGGTGCTTACAAGCCTTAGAGAGGGTTTGATTCATACAACATGCCACTATGTTGGCTTTGAATATGTTAAGTTTGATGCGAGCTATGAATGCACCCTCTAGTCTTCCCTTAGAAATTAGTGTTACTGTTGATTGCTAGGGTATTGAATATTGTCCCTAAATTTGCTTATCTAGTAATACAATCTGCCTAACGTAAACACCTATGCAATTGGTGCTTCACTCATCCATCTATAGGGTGACTGGTCCCATGGATGCAGGTGCAACAATGAAGACGCCTCTAGGAGAAGCACAGCAGCTACCGTCACACACAATTATTTTGTTAAGGGTGCATGCATGCTTGCACCCTATAGGTTGAGGGTGGAAATGAGTCATATGCAACATTTTCCAGATTTAGGGGTGGAAATGAGTGTATGATAATATTTAAAATTTGAAAATAAATGATCCATACCTCAAAAAGTTTCCCATTTTGAGTTGTCCTTGTTAATGTGCAGTTCATGCTTATTAGAGCTTCTGTAGCTTTTCTCAAGTCAGTGTAAAAAATTGTCACTGAATATGGAAACACTGCATTTAGTGTATATAGTTTTCTCAAGTTTTTAATAGCTGGCAATACAAGTGTGTTTCAAGCTTATGAGGTTCATTTGCTTTTTTTGACAATGACATTGTTCTTAGTACAATTTCTACTTTTCATCTTGTCATGTAAAGATATGTATATGTGTTAGATTTTATTTCACCATCATTATATGTCTGACTTATTCTCCTTTGTAATGCTAAGTTTAGTACTTTCCAAGTAGGCTCTTCTCCTAGAAGCCTCAACATTGTTTACTTATGTGCTACTGTTACAGTGGATGAATTAATTTGAATATGAATCTTTCTTTTGCATATGTCATTATACAATCCGATAGTGCAACTTTTACATAATATAGTCACATCGCAATAATACACACACACACATACAAAAACACTACAATGGATGTGTCTATTTGTAGATAAATGTTCGTTATGCACATTTCATTATACAGTTTGATGATTGCTCTGTTTTAGTACCACCTTTGCATTTCTTGCAATTTAACCTAGAGAAGCAAGGCACTTTACTTCTCATGGTTAGGGGAAGTATCTTCATTACTTTGTGTATAAGTGTCTATCTTCACATGTGTGTTTTTCTGTATGTCTTCATGTGTGTGTGTAATGTGAGAAAGAGGCTAATTATTTAATGCCCAGAGGTTTGCACCTTGAGTTTTGATCACTCTTGGTGCTTAATAGATCCATAGTTGAGATGTATCTATTTTAGTATAAGCTCAATGTATTTTATTGTTACACAAAAGTGCTGCTGAGATGTGGACATAGGGGTCACTTCATAAATGAAACCTCAAAATATTTTCTAGCTTGCTTTTTGCTGGCATGCAGTATCCATTAGGTTTCAAAGTAATTTTTCCTGCTCATGGGCTACTGGTACAAAAATGTTCTTTATTTGTTCAGATAGTGAGAGAGTTGCTGGAATACAAGGGCATTGATCTGAATGCTCTAAATAAGTTAAAAGAAAGAACACTTTATGTAGCAGAAAAATCACATTTTATGGAAGCTGCACCAAAAATCAGAAGTGCATTGAAAGAAGCTGATGCTGAAAATGGAAAACATAGAAGCCAACCTAAAGAAGGAAGAGAGTTAAAACAAACTGTCAGTGACATAAAGAATGATGTGCATACACAACTTGTGCAGATTGAAAAAACACAGAGACGAGTTACTGGAATTGTAAATGAAATAAATGATTTTAAGTCAGAGGGAATCAGAAATACAGTAAACTATGTAACGGTTGTTGCAGTTATCATTGAACCAATTGCCTTTGCAGCTATTTAGACTATTCCTGGTAACTATGCAAGGCCACAAAACCTGTCACAACTATGCCTATCTCTAGGACAAGCTATGATAGCTAAAAAGGTGGCATTCCAAATATTTTTCATTTTTGACTTGGTTGGACTGTTCATATCTCTTGCAGTAGTGGTTGTTCAGGTATCACTAGTTGCATGGGAAAGAAAGGCTCAAAGTAAAGTGATTTTTTTAATTCACAAGCTCATTTGTATGGCTTTTCTGTGCACTTCAATGGCTTTTATTGCACTATCCTTCATTGTTTTTAGTCACCATGTTATGTGGATTGCAATTACTGTAACTATAATTGGCGATCCATAATTTTGGGGACATTAGCTACCATGTGCTACTTATTAGATTGAGCACATAGATCTGTGGAAAAACACACAACTCACATGATAGATCACACAATTTACTCAGTTATTAAAGAATGAAACAGTGCAAAAATGGCTTGCAACTGTGAATGCTTTTCATTAATCAAAGAGTAATTAGATAGATAATTACAATGAAATAAAATGGCTTTAATAGCCACAATCAATTCGAATCCACATGAGGAAGTTCAAATTGATTAGACTCTACTTGACTATAGGTAACCAAGCCCTTGTCTAAATCACTATCGGAGGACTCAATAGTTAACTGGCCTTGTCTAAACCATAACCGAAGTTCATCGGAGATCTAAAACACAACTCAAGTGTTACATTCAGTGTTTACTAAGGTTAACTGACAATGGCAGGTGAGAAATGCGTCCCACATGAGTGCAGTCAAGTAAACCTAGTGCTAACTGAATGTAGAGGACTAGAACTTAATGTAACTGACTCCTAACTTAGCTTGACTAGTCATCAACTGAAGTGAACTAACCTTGGCTGGTTTTGGCACTCCCAGTGGCTTCCTAAATTATAGGGATTGGTCTAGGAGGCTCCTAAACTAATGCAATCGAGTGCAATCAGTGGTAGTGAGCCTTAATTAGTGTTCCCCACACTTTAGTAACTGAAACATGTGCCCCAATTTGGTCAAGTGGACCCAATGGTGTTAATGACTATAAATAGACTGGATGGACTCCTGATTTAGACATGACTCCCGATTTAGACATATGACCAAATTTGGACAAGGGAGGATTAATAATCCTAACACCCCCCTAAATGCAAACTTGGACAAACTGTGGGCCCTGGTAACTAAGACCATAGGTCACCCATTACATCAAGTAAAGTAAAGTAACTGCTCAAAAACAAGGTGCTGGGGCAAAACCACATGGGAAAAAATCCCCCCCTCTAATTAAGTAGTTAGAATCAGGATCAATCTGGTTCTTCTGTGCATAGGTATCCTGGCGCCTAGCATGTGAACCTCTCCATCATTATTTCTAGAGGAATATTCCTCTTTGGAAGAAGAATGATATGCTCAACTAAATCAGAAATATAGACAGTTGCTGGATGAAGACTAGACCCATGTAGAGCAACTGAAGTCAACTGAAAAGTGAGAAAAGGTTCTTGAGAATTCAAAGAATGTGAGGAAAAATCAAGAAACTGATATGTTTCATCCATGAACAAAAA
>LPNX010910806.1:478316-540449 GCA_001517045.1 Pseudotsuga menziesii | reverse complement strand
CAGGTGTCCAGGCGGATGCAGAAAATCTTCCTCTTTACTAGTTCTGTGAGGAGATGAGCATGTGATCAATGGTAAAGAAGCACTGGGACTGTTGAGAGCTAATAATTGAGCTCCATAGTCTGATATAGCTTCTGAAATAGATAATTAATCACATAATAAAATATCAGCAACCTCATATGAGGAAACTAACACCAAATCCCCATCAACAGTTTTGAAGAGAAAGTGCGGTACTTGATTTTTCACAACGGAATTGGTGAGATCAGCTACAAGAATGATTGAAGGATTTTGGATTTTAAAATATGAAGAAAATAATATCAGATCAGAAAGAAAATCAGATCTAAATAGTTTCAAAACATATCCAAAACTGTGAAATGGAATCAAATCCCCGGCAGCAGTTTTGTAGGAGACTTGCAGTACTTGTTTCTTCACACCGTTGATGAGAACAGCTACAAGTGGTACTGAAATATTATGAATTTGATATATTAAACCAATAAATATCATATCAGATATAAATAACATCATATCATATCCAATAAGGTTAATATCAGATTCAAATAAATGGTTAACCGAGACGGTGGATGCACAGCTTTCTTCTTCTTCAAAATTTTGAATTTTGGTGCATGCAATCCTGCAAGAATTTGCTGGAAAATATAGATCATGGGGAGTGAATGGATCACTCTGGTAATCTGATATTTCTTCCAAAATATCCAAGGTATCACATATTTTCACACCAGTGGAAACATTAGAGGGAGAAAAATCAAAATTCTCTTCACTTTCGGAAGCAATTACTGGTAAATTTTGCACAGAATTTAAAGGAAAATCACCGATGAATGTTTGCATGGAAGTGCAGCAGAATTTTTATTCAATATCACAGATTCGAATGTATTCTTCTGTTTTAGTAATATGCGAATATGAGATATCAGAGATCTCATGAACTTCTGAAGCATCAGGAGAAGGAGTCACTACATGGAGACTGTCTTCAATTCGAATTGACTATGTAGAAGCTTCTGCTTCTTCTTTATCTTGAACAACTTCATCAGAGAGAGTGGAGGCCGAGATTTTTGGATCAAGGATGCTTATGGTTCTGGATGTTCTCTCCAAAGTGCTATTATGATCCTCATAAATCATTCCAAAGGTTCTGTCCAATCTTGTCCAGAGTTCCTTTGGGTCTTCAATAGATCTAATGAGGTAGCGCAAGCTAGGAGAAAGACCTGTTGCTATTGTTCCAAAAGCTCCATCACTTTTATTCAGCTAGTTAATATTACTAAAACACTCTTTACTGAGCCCAATAGACACCCGACAGAGACCTTTTCTCATCAAAGATGAAATCATTTCAAAGTTGTACCTGCAAAACAAGAAAATGATCCAGTAGGAGATCTAAGGAGGAGAAGTGCCTTGTCCGCTGAGGCTCTGATACCATATTAAATTGAGCACATAGATATGTGGACAAACACACAAATCACATGATAGATCACACAATTTACTCAGATATTGAAGAATGAAACAGTGCAAAAATGGCTTGCAGCTGTGAATGCTTTTCATTAATCAAAGAGTAATTAGATAGATAATTACAATGAAGTAAAATGGCTTTAATAGCCACAAGTAATTCGAATCCACATGAGGAATTTTGAATTGATTAGACTCTACTTGACTGTAGGTAACCAAGACCTTGTCTAAATCACTATCGTAGGACTCAATAGTTAACTGACCTTGTCTAAACCATAACCGGAGTTCATCGGAGCTCTAAAACACAACTCGAGTGTTACATTCAGTGTTGAATAAGGTTAACTGACAGTGGTAGGTGAGAAATGCACCCCACATGAGTGTAGTCAAGTAAACCTAGCACTAACTGAATGTAGAGGACTATAACTGAATGTAACTGACTCCTAACTTAGCTTGACTAGTCATCAACTGAAGTGAACTAACCTTGGTTGGTTTTGGCACTCCCATTGGCTTCCTAAATTGTAGGGATTGGTCTAGGAGGCTCCTAAAATAATGCAATCAAGTGAAATCAGTGGCAGTGAGCCTTAATTAGTGTTTCCCACACTTTAGTAACTGAAACATGTGCCCCAATTTGGTCAAGTGGACCCAATGGTGTTAATGACTATAAATAGACTGGATGGACTCCCGATTTAGACATGACTCCCGATTTAGACATATGACCAAATTTGGACAAGGGAGGATTAATAATCCTAACACCCCCCCTAAATGCTAACTTGGACAAACTATGGGCCCTGGTAACTAATACCATAGGTCACCCATTACATCAAGTAAAGTAAAGTAACTGCTCAAAAACAACGTGCTGGGGAAAAACCACATGGGAAAAAATCCCCCCCTCTAATTAAGCAGGTAGAATCAGGATCAATCTGGTTATTCTGTGCATAGGTATCCTGGGGCCTGGCATGTGAACCTCTCCATAATTATGTCTAGAGGAATCTTCCTCTTTTGAATAATAATGATATGCTCAACTAAATCAGAAATATAGACAATTGCCGGATGAAGACTGGACCCATGTAGAGCAACTGAAGTCAACTAAAAAGTGAGAAAAGGTTATTGAGAATTCAGAGAATGTGAGGAACACTCAAGAAACTGATATGTTGCACCCATGAACAGAAAACCATGAGTGGTAAGAACAGCCCCAAGTGTTAGGAGCAGGTGTCCAGGCGGATGCAGAAAATCTTCCTCTTTACTAGTTCTGTGAGGAGATGAGCATGTGATCAATGGTAAAGAAGCAATGGGACTGTTGAGAGTGAATGATTGAGCTCCATAGTCTGATATAGCTTCTGAAATATATAATGAATCACATAATAAAATATCAGAAACCTCATATGAGGAAACTAACACCAAATCCTCATCAGCAGTTTTGAAGAGAAAGTGCGGTACTTGATTTTTCACAACGGAATTGGTGAGAGCAGCTACAAGCATGACTGGAGGATTTTGGATTTTAAAATATGAACAAAATAATATCATATCAGAAATTAAATCAGATCTAAATAGGTTCAAAACAGATCCAAAACTGTGAAATGGAATCAAATCCCCAGCAGCAGTTTTGTAGGAGACTTGCAGTACTTGTTTCTTCACACCGTTGATGAGAACAGCTACAAGTGGTACTGAAAGATTACGAATTTGATATATTAAACCAAGAAATATCATATTAGATCTAAATAACATCATATCAGATCCAATAAGGTTAATATCATATTCAAATAAATGGTTAACCGAGACGGTAGATGCACAGCTTTCTTCTTCTTCAAAATTCTTAATTTTGGTGCATGCAATCCTGCAGGAATTTGCTAGAAAATATAGATCATGGGGAGCAAATGGATCAGTCTGGTAATATGATATTTCTTCCAAAATATCCAAGGTATCACATATTTTCACACCAGCAACAACATTAGAGGGAGAAAAATCAAATTTCTCTTCACTTTCGGAAGCAATTACTGGTAAATTTTGCACATAATTTAAAGGAAAATCACCGGTGAATGTTTGCATGGAAGTGCAGCAGAATTTTTATTCAATATCACAGATTCAAATGTCTTCTTCTATTTCATAAATATGAGAAGATGAGATATCAGATATCTCATGAACTTCCGGAGCATCAAGAGAAGGAGTCACTGCATGGAGACTGTCTTCAATTCGAATTGACTGTGTAGAAGCTTATGCTTCTTCTTTATATTGAACAACTTCATCAGAGAGAGTGGAGGCTGAGATTTTTGGATCAAGGATGCTTATGGTGCTGGATGTTCTCTCCAAAGTGCTATTATGATCCTCATAAATCATTCCAAAGGTTCTGTCCAATCTTGTCTATATTTCCTTCGGTTCTTCAATAGATCTAATGAGCTAGTGCAAGCGAGGAGAAAGACCTATTGTTATTGTTCCAAAATCCCCATCACTTTTATTCAGCTATTTAATCTTACTAAAACACTATTTACTGAGCCCAATAGACACCCTACAGAGACCTTGTCTCATCAAAGATGAAATCATTTCGAAGTTGTACCTGCAAAACAAAAAAAATGATCCAGTAGGAGATCTGAGGAGGAGAAGTGCCTTGTCCACCGAGGCTCTGATACCATATTAAATTGAGCACATAGATCGGACAAACACACAACTCACATGATAGATCACACAATTTACTCAGTTATTGAAGAATGAAACAGTGCAAAAATGGCTTGTAGCTGTGAATGCTTTTCATTAATCAAAGAGTAATTAGATAGATAATTACAATGAAGTAAAATGGCTTTAATAGCCACAAGCAATTCAAATCCACATGAGGAAGTTCGAATTGATTAGACTCTACTTGACTGTAGGTAACCAAGACCTTGTCTAAATCACTATCGGAGGACTCAATAGTTAACTGACCTTGTCTAAACCATAACCGAAGTTCATCAGAGCTCTAAAACAAAGCTCAAGTGTTACATTCAGTGTTGACTAAGGTTAACTGATAGTGGTAGGTGAGAAATGCGCCCCACATGAGTGTAGTCAAGTAAACCTACCGCTAACTGAATGTAGAGGACTAGAACTGAATGTAATTGACTCCTAACTTAGCTTGACTAGTAATCAACTGAATTGAACTAACCTTGGTTGGTTTCGGCACTCCCAGTGGCTTCCTAAATTGTAAGAATTGGTCTAGGAGGCTCCTAAACTAATGCAATCAAGTGTAATCAGTGGCAGTGAGCCTTAATTAGTGTTCCCCACACTTTAGTAACTGAAACATGTGCCCCAATTTGGTCAAGTGGACCCAATGGTGTTAATGACTATAAATAGACTGGATGGACTCCTGATTTAGACATATGACCAAATTTGGACAAGGGAGGATTAATAATCCTAACACTAATTTGCACTTAGAAATCGATTTGGAAGAAGTCATTATGGAAGGAAGATCAGAAGGTCATCCCGGAGTAGGTCTTACTCTTGGTCAGTCATGGCAGAGCTATCAGTTTTAGATATCGAAATCTAGAAGATATATGCAATCTAATTACTTTGAGCTGCATTTTATTATTTTGGGGTCTCTTGCTAATCCAACTTATCCAAGTTAGGTTCATAATTTCATTGGGTATGCTGCCAACATGGGAAAAGTATATGTCACTCAGTCCTGCTAGTGGTGAGTCCATCTTACTTTGCAAGTTGATATTATAGTTGACTGATCAGATGTTGGAGCATACAATTATTTAGGGTTCCTACAAGTTGCATCAGGCTCTTTGAAAGTCCATTTATTCATCATCACTTTGAGTACATTGATATCCAGCACCATTTCATCAAGGACAAAGTTCATAAGGGTGCAGTGAACCTATAGTATGTTCCTTCAAATGTGCAGGTCGTAGACATTTTGACAAAGCCCATAGATAAGGGGAAGTTTGAGATTTTAAAAGAGTGTCTGGGCTTGGTGGAGAATGCCTTCCTCGCAAAGTAGTGTTAGATTTTACCTTAGTTGCTCCTGAAGCTTGTTCACCACATTGATGGCACATTCCAGCAAAGAGTGCAGAAGGTCATAAAGATGGCGTAGGAATAGAGGAAGAGTAAAGGCACATAGCATTTTTCTAGCAGCCAGTGAAGATGCACGCATGTGCTGACCTTTACTTATTTCCAGATTCCGCTATTGTCCATAATTAGTGATTTCAATATTAGAAATTTTTGTTCCTAAATTCAGTTTGACTAACATAATTAGTAATTTCCAGAAATAGATAGAGGCACTGAACACATGAGCAGGGTGAGAGTGCACTCCAGGAGATTACCTACTTTAGTTTTGGCACAACTATCTAGAGGCCCCAGTGTGTACATTGCATGCATGTCGGGTGCTCCTACCTAGGTGGCTAAGATAGTTCGAATCACATCGTAAAACCTATACATAGGAAGGTAGGGTCGCTTCTGTGCATTATTCAGTTTACCAGCAAGTGTGTGCTCTATTTTCTTTTCCTAAGTTAATAAAAAAAACATGATGATATTTTAAGTTCTTTGATTTCTTATTATTTGTTCTGGGTACTTTTCAGTTAGCATATGTGTTTTCAGATAGGGCAAACAAAAGTAGTTTTGAAAGTTCCTTAAGTTTTCTAGCTTTCTAGAGTTAAAAATTTGCAGGTTTGTTTATCATGTACGGAAATTTTAACAGTTTCATCCAAATCCAAAGTACCTATATAGTTAAGTTTTTTCACTCTTTTGATGTAAGGATAAAAACACATATGTGATATGACTTATAAGATGGTGACTGGAAATTCTTATCTTCATACTGTACCAACTGCTACACAAAATTAAAAACATATCCCAAAAATAAGAATATAAGGGCTGAATGAAAGTGTTGGTGCTTACAAGCCTTAGAGAGGGTTTGATTCATACATGATGGCACTATGTTGGCTCTGAATCTGTTAAGTTTGATGTGAGCTATGAATCCACCCAATAGTCTTCCCTTAGAAATTGGTGTTACTGTTGATCGCTAGGGTATTGAATATTGTCCCTAAATTTGCTTATCTAGAAATACAATCTGCCTAACATAAACACCTATGCAATCGCTATTTCCCTCATCCATCTATAGGGTGACTACTTACATGGATGCAGGTGCAGCAGTGAAGATGCCTCTAGGAAAAACACAAAAACTGCTGTCACACACAATTCTTTGGTTGAGGGTGCATGCATGCTTGCACCCTACAAGTTGAGGGTGACAATGCTTTTCTATGGGGTGCATGCTTGCATGTGCCAATGCTTTTGTTTGGATCATGTGCCAATGCTTTTCACCCCAACGTACAAATTCCAATAGGGAAAACAGAGGTAATAAATAGAAGTTTCAGAAATTTTGTTGCAGAATATAGTTGGTACCTGACACAATGCATTATGGAACCTTGCCTTTCCATAAGCTAATTTTGCTTACAATTCCAGTTTAGAAAAATCCATAGTTCATACTCATACTACTTTGAATTATTTATGGAAGAAATCCAAAACCAGTTTCAAACTTAGTGGAACTATCAACTTTCAATTGATGCATATGTCTAATGGGTAGATTCTATCTGCCTGTTATTTGTTTAATGTAGCACCCTGCTTTATGTAGAGGATTTTTTGGTTGTAAGATCCTCTCATCAATTAACTGGAGGAAATTTTTTGGAGTAATCTAAAAAAGTTATCAAGGAACCTGTCATGTCTCCCTTCCTCTTTTTATTTTGTCTCTGGAAAATTAACAGTGCTTAAGAGAACATGAAACTCTTAAATCCTATTGAATGTAAAATTAGGAATGGATTTCATCTACAATAAGAACATGAGGGATTTCACAGTATCCAGTGTGGAATCAAATAAACAGACTCCTGGACTACCCAAATTGCAAAAATATTTTCAATATGGATTTTTTTGGGCCTTGTGTTGAAAATGCCAAGGCTTCAAGGACCAAATTGGCAATAGGAAATGTCACTAGGAATGTTGACTGCTCGATTGTGAAATCCCTAGAACTTAAGCGTGGTTTCCCCAAGTTCCAAGGACTCCCACAAGTACTGTATAACACTAGGAAATACTAGAATATCCTTTTAATAAAACATTCCCAAGTACAAGCACTACCAAGAATACTTGTTATCAATAAGTGCTCCTACAAGTTCCCTTTCCCAAAGTTTACCTACAACCATTAAAAAATTTTAAGAAGACAATAAAATGCTAAATTCATGTTAAATTTTTAACTTCGAAATGAGTGGAAAAGTTGGCAGTCCCCTCCTAAACCCTCATTCCATTCATATTTCACTAACAGCTGCACACCAAGCACAAATATTTTTGTAGACATCAAACTTTAAAAGCATAATAGGGTGGAGAATAGCATATTTCTACAATTTATTTATGACAATTTTATAAAAAGTTAAACAACACTATTATTTTTTATATTTTTATAGTTATATTTTTCCTATATTAAATAGTTGAGGTGTGATCCCCTATGTTAGTGGCCATGATGTCCCCTATGACATTTCCTAAAATTTGGGAGGTGTTTTCACACATTCTCTAGAAAAACCCCTTTTTCCCTGCACCCCCTGCATCCCTGAAACTTGCTGGAACATTGCTTTCTTTCAAGAAAAGTGTTAGCATATGCCAACTGATGTTTTATTGTATGCGAATTGATGTCTCTCTATTCCATGTGCCTTTGTTCTTTCTGTTTTCTTCTACTATGTTCAAAGGATTTAAATATGAAATCCAATTGCAATGTAAGCTTCTCTCTGTAAGCCATCCAAGTTATTTTACTACTACAGTGTCAGTTTTTAGATAGATAGAAACCTTATAAATGGTTCAAACCAACACTGCAATACATAGTATTGTGATAGATTAATCACTACATTCACAACATAGATTATGTATATGACATATTTTTGTACATCAAACGGTGCAAAATTCAAATGCCACTCTGAAAAAGAAAGGATTTCTCCTTTAAATGGATAGGGATAACACTATGAGTAATAAGCAAAAGGCTGCAATTTTGGTTCGTATGTACTATGAACCTCAAAACATCAAATTTCCCTTTCCAGAGTAGAACTAAATACCAATAAGTGGTTCAGAAATCAAAGGTTAGACACTTTAGCAAAAACTAATATCAAATAATATCCAACTTAAAATATGATCCAAACATAATTATAAGCTAAATCCAAGTCCTTATATGTTAGCATAATAAGTGAAATATGACTTACCATGGATGGAAACTTAAAGTTTAATTGCATAGCAAAGATTTCAATATACTGGCGAACTGTAGGTAAGTTGTTCATCTGCAAGGAAAGAGAACTCAATCAATGTACATTGCATATAATTAGGTGGATCTCTCAAAAAAAAAAATAGTAATTATTCATTAAATTCCATAATTGAATAAAAAAGTTCCAACTAAAATTAACTAGCAAATAGACAATGGGAACTCCACTGAGATTTTCAAGTTGAATAGATTGGGCTTATTACCTTGTCAAACGTTCGACTATCACCGTGTTAGATAGTCGTAGGTCATATTCTTAACACCAAACATACCAGGGTGAAGAACTTGACCCAACTAAATGGTTTGTGTCTATCTGATGTACTGATTTTAATTCACTAATTTTGGCGAACACTTTGTAAACCTTTCTCTCACTGTTGTAGGTAACAATAGGAACCAACTATATCTGTGTGGAGAATTTTTCCAAACACTTAATATGTAGACTGTTGTAGCTCACTGTAATGTCTGTATCCTAACTTTTCACCCAACTTCCACTAGAAGGCTCTTACAACAAACAAATTAGGTGATTTTATCTCAAATCACTTTCTTAATTTTTGAAAGAAGAAGGGAATCAAAACAAAAACAATCAATGCATACAAGCAGAATGGTGTGGTGGAAAGAAAGAAAGAAAAAACATAAAAATATTTGAGATGGGCCAATGAATGTTGAAAGATCACAGCTTGGGACATTAATTTTAGGTGGAAGCAATGCATACAGTCATTTTTATGCTCAACAAATCCCACTAAAAATATAAGAGGAACGACTACTAACAAATTCCAAGTCTAGTCACGAAGTCTAGGTATAGAGATTCAATGGTTTTTGTTATACTGCATTCATTCCTATCCAAGTGTAAATTAGACATAAACCTGAAGAGAGAAGTTAGAGAATGTATTTTTATTGAACATATCACAACATTCAATTGTTATAACTTATATGATATTATTGACAAACAAATTATAGTTGCTAGAAATGTTGTTTTTGATGAAAAAGTCAATGTAGTTATGAATATATAAAGACATACTGCAAGAAGAAGAAATAGAATAAAAATAAGAAGATGAAGAACGAACTCCTTTGAAAGAGACTCCACGATCCACCAAAATGCCCATAATTTATCAGGCATGGCAGAGAGAAGGACGAGAAAAGAAAAGAGTTGTAGCCCTAGAAACAACCAAGCAGTAGTATAGCAAATAAATTAAAACATTATAAATAATTCCTTTAAAATAACAACCCAAAATAATTGCAGCAAAGCACAGATATAGTTAGAAGTTCAAAGTATTCAAGTTAAGTAAATATTGCATCAATGAGAGCAATTGTGAAATCCCATGATCCTATTTTTTTAAGAAGCAAACATAGATGAAATTTGGTTGGATGCAATTAAAGTTGATCCTATTTATTTTTAAAAAGTAAGTAACGACCAAATTTATTTGATGAAATCAATTGGATTACAAAGGATTTACAGTAAGAATTTCAAGGAAAATGGGTTGGTTAACAAGTGCAAGGAAAAACTCACCACTAAAAGATATGGGAAATAGAAGACATTGATTACAATTCAACTTTTGCATCCATGGTCAAACTAGTCACAATTAGAATGTTGTAAATAATTGCGGCTCAGTTCAGTTGGAAAGTTCATTAATTAAACATTAAGACTGTTTCTTTAAATGGAGATATTACAATAGAAGTTTGCATGGCGAAACCTCAAGATTCATTGCAAAGGGTAAAGAAACACGGGTATGTTGGTGAAATCTATGTATGACTTGATAAATCCCTTAAACATGGTGTTAACACTAGATTTTCCTTCATAAATTTGAGTAAATCTGAGTGTTACTCCAGTGGATATTATTTGTGATCTCAATTTTAATTCTTAATTGTTAATTATTCTAGGATATTTTAGAGTTCCTCCAACCTCGTCACTTTGACACTTTTGTAGCATGTTACACAAAATCTGCATCATTAAAGAGGATTCATTGCACTAGAGAAGCTTGTACATTTTTCATCTCATCATCTATTAAGTTCTGTAGAATTTGGAAACCAGAATATAAGATATCCCAATACACCATTTTTAATTGTTCTTGATGGACATACATACCTATTTGCAAAGCTACCGATTTGGCACTAGCTAGAAGAATAGTGGTGAATATGCCTAATCAAGTCTCATCCCCAAAAGTAGCATTTCACTAAAGAGCTTCAGGGCTTCTCCCAAATGTTCAATTTGTACATATCCCGCCATTATCGCAGTCCAGGTAATCGCATCTCGTTCAAGCATTTTTTCAAACACTTCCTGTGCATCCTCCATGATCCCACATTTAACATACATATCAACAAGCACACTTCCCACAAATACATTTTGTCAAAACCCACTCCTATTTATCTCACCATGCACCTCCTTCCCCTGCTGAAGAGCTATTAAGTTAGTGATCACTGGGAGAACAATAGCAAATATTAACTAATACAACCAAATTCCTATTCGATTCATTTGGAAAAGAAGTTCAAGGAATCCTCACATAGCTGATGTCTTGTATAAGCACCAATCACTATAGTCTATGAAACCACGTTTTGTTCCATCATTTCATCAAAAACCTTGTGAGCGTCCTCTAGCTTGTCAAATTCAGCATACATGGAAATAAATTTGTTATTCAAAGACACTTCCAGATTAAACTCTATGTCAATCATGTGGGTGTGGACTATTTTAACCCCTTTCACATATTTCATGTTAAGGTATCTCTGCATTAGATAATCGTAGATTTGGGAGTCTGACTGAATTCCTGGGCGATTAATGAGATGCATCACCCATTCGTAGGTTTGGGAGTCTGAGTGAATTCCTTAACGATTCATGAGATGCAGACTATTAGTCAATTCCTCCAATTGGTTATGATTACATAGTATTCTATGATATTCACATATGGCCTTAGTGTCCGATTTTTTAGTTTTAATGGCGACAACTTGAATGGTGAAGGCAGAAGTGAGAGTTAGCTTGCCACTCTAAAACAATTTGTTACATGCCATTGTTGCGATGGCCAAAATCCCAAATCATGGAATTTTTCTATTGAATTGAGTATTTTTTTCTTGTCCTATACGAGGACTTATCTCCACCTCTATGAAGAGTATAGAGTTATTATTATATGCTTTCTTAATACCCTCTCACATCATTAGCATTTTCGATTTTTTTGAACCCATTTTTTTCTTAGTTACGAAGATAAAAGAAAATGTTACTTTCAAATTTTCAAAAAAAATGAAAGTAATATCAAGTGCTTCATTGTGTTTAAGTCTTTATGAGTGTTCTTTTCATTAATTTTGGCTTCTACCTTTTATATAACAATGGTTTTTTTTTAATTATAATTATTTTCATTATTTAAAATTATGTAATTTTGGATTGAGTTTCTAGTTACTTTGGCATAACAATGTGTTTTCAATAAAGTGAAAAAAATGTATAACACTTTACATTATTAAAAATAGTAAATTGACAATTTGAATCCATTTATTAAAGGCATAAAATCCCTATTCAAACATTTTTAGAATATTTTGAAAACAAGTCATCTTCGTTCATAAAGATAAAGGGACAAAATTAACTCATATTTCAATTCCAACTTTTCCCCTTGGGATCTTTCTACTAGGGATGAGTCTTTGGTCTCTTGTCTAAAAGAACATACTCGAGCTGTTAAGGTCGGTGCTAAAGTTACAGAAGAAAAACTTATTGTTTTCTTCGAAATCCAAGGTTTTAAGTGATGGTATAGCCTCAATATCGGCTTATGGGTTGGTTGATAAGTCATTAGGCTTCAATAATTTGATTCTTCCCTCCCATTTTCCTAGGGGAGTTTCTTGTAGGATCTTATCTTGGTTTTCTCCAAGTCATATACTGACCCAGACCCATTCGTCTCAAATAATCTAAATGTAACCATCAGGAAGAACAATGGCAAGAGAAGGAGGAAAGTCCACTCGAATCATCCAATGTGGGAAAATGAGTTGACGACAGTCAAGGAAATTGTTAATGAGATTTTGGATTCGTAGGATGCACTATTAGACAATTTCATACCTTTTAGAGTAGATTTGGCCATAAATGTTGTAACCTAATGATGATATTGTCCTTAAATGTTAAACGAGTGGGGGCTACCCCAAATATTGCGGCCCTCAAGAGGTTATTACATTTGGTTTGTCTGGATCTTCTATTATTTTAGGAAACGATGGTCTCTGGTTTGAAAGCAATGGAGTTTATATGGATTATTCTCCCCACATGGGATTGTTTTTTGGTTGATGCTACATTCCTTTCAGGAGTCCTTCTTTTTGCTTGGAACCTTGCTTGTATTAGACTTAATCCCTTTCGTATTTGTGGGGGTATCTTATTGAAATGTTTTTGTAGGGTTTTGGATATACCCCTACACATTATTAACTATTGTGGGATTTATGTTGATCAATTGGACTTCTGGGAGGATATTGAAAGGTGTGGTCTATTCCTTGGTTGTTCTTCCCTCATTCTAGCGGGGGACCTCAAATTTACCACCACTACTTAAGGAATCATGGGGATCCAAATCTAGGACTAAACAGATGGCCCCTTGGTTTCAACAATACATTACAAAATAACAAATTGGTGGATATTAAACCGAGCCCCTTGGCTCCTACCTAACGTAACAGGCGGGTGGCAGATGCTGCTGTGGCAAAAAGACTTGACTGATTTCTATTGGCAGAATATTTTTATTGTAAGGATTAGTTCATGGAAAATATCATCTACTTCAAACATACCCATGGGTCACTGGGTGATCATTTGTTTTCAAGGCTTAAAAAGAAGAAGGATGGTGATAGAAAGGAATACTTGGATACATTCCTACAAAATGTAGTTGTGAATTTCATTCTTGCTAGTAGAAATACTTTAAAGGAACGCATCTTGGTGAAGCTACATCGACTGGTGCAGCTAGACGTTCGATGGTCGCAGATCATGAAAAAAATTATATTGAAGTTAGAAAATCACTTCAAACATATGGGACTTGCAGGGACTCTTACATTGTCGAAGGATCAATAACTATCTATGATTCTTCTAGCTAGGTATCGATACGGTACTCGTTCTAATACCGAATTCGTAATTGATGTAGGAACCTAATTTTCCTTTGGCACGCGCTTAACCGGGTTTTCTTCAATGGTGCAATAGGGATACATATGGTCAAGAGAAAATTCGTGCAATTTCTTTGTTGGATCTCTGAAGATCAAGGTGCATGGAACCAATATTAGTAATAGAAGGCAGACAATTTACAAGATTTACACTTCATTGTCAAATTTGCAATTTTCTAGGACACAATTAAAAATGACTAACTCATATTCTTCTAGCTAGTCATTTTTTATGCCGTGACTAAATTAGTTGTTTATATTCATCATTTTTAACTCTGTCACTTATTATCTAGTCATATTTGTTAACTGGTGACTAAATTAGTCTTTAATTTTAGTCCTTTATGGTTGGGTCAATCAAAATTGCTCATATTTAGTAGTAAATCACTTGAAAAACCTATGGTGACTAGAAATTTTAGTCACCTAGTAGCTAATTACTCATTTTGTACTAGTGGATGTCACTCAGCATCGAGGTTGAGGACATATATTTTATCACAAGTTTGTCCCAGCAAGTGGAGGTGGTGAACCTCCGATCCAGTTGGCTAGGAGGAGGGTTGACTATAGAGGAGTACATAGCTATGTATTTCCTTCCTGATACAGAGAAGGTTGAAAGTCAAATCCCGACAAACGAAGTTTAGAACCTGGGGATGAAATCCATACTATTGGAAATGGGCAGGATCACAGGTTTAGCATCACTCCACCAGGACTCAAGGCCAATGATGTTCAATGTAGTAGAATGCACGCGACCTACAATATATGACTGGAGTACCTTGCTTTTAAGCAACATGAAGAAGCAACTCAGTGACTAGAAGATGGGTAGGGTACATAACTTTGGGTTCAACAACATACTGATTGCATTCTTTCTTGAGAGGGTACTGGGGCTAAGCCCTAGAGTTGACATTGCTCCACACGGAGTTAGGGATTCAGATTAGCTACGCTGGGCCAATGCCATGTGAATACTGGGAGGGGGAAGGGTGGCTAACACCTATCTAGTAGACTTCTTCCTTTGGCGGTGAAAATATATCATCTCCATAGATGACTAATCCTATGCAGGGATAGACTTACGCGAAGATTCGGATATGCCCCTACCACCAGGATTAGAAAATGGAGACATAGGTAATGAACCCCAACTCACTTTTGTTTTTTGAGTTATTAATATTTTTTGTATTTTTTGATATATGAGATCAAAAGACATGTTTTTGGTGTGACAACACATAATGAAACTTTTTCATGTACATACAGATGTGGGACCACGACGTCCAGAAGGCTTTCCTCATCATCGATGGAGGGGAAGAGGCAATGAGATTATGGGTGTGGATGTAGAGCGGACGCTCCAAAGAATCCACACAAACTTCATTCGCTTGACACATAGGGTTCCCATGGCACAAGTCGAGGACTTTCTTGAGGCTATGTAGTGTTAGGTGGTTGGAGTACCATGGGCATGGGTTCATTTATTTCGTCAGCTAGCTAGAGCCATGGTGTGCTACCATGATCAACACCCTTCTCCACCTCAGGCTTAGAGACCTAGGTGTATATTTTTGTATGACCGTGTAGTATATTTTGGTGGTTTAGAAGCCCCTTTGTATATGACACTTATGTATTATGAAACCACCTTTTTTTGGACTTAATGAAAAATATTTATCGAATTGTACCTTGTTCTAGACGGTTGAAGTAGATCCCCGTTGAGATTTTCCAATTCACGCTTTCTTTAGAAATTCGTTCTCAACAATAGAAAACAAGACAAGCATGCTCTATAATAATGTGTTAGACCTACTCTAGCATATATATTCAATAATGTATAAGAAATTAAATACATCCATGGATACAATATTCATATTCAAATGCACATTAATTAGACATGAAAATATATTTATATTAATAAAATCAAAGATTACAAGAGTGACAACCTCTATCGGCACATCTACGAACCGGAGAAACCGAGTCTTCCACCTGGGCCTCCACCCCCTCAATCCTCCATCTCTCAATAGAAATATCACAAAAGAAAGGCAAGCTTGGGAAGAACACAAAGTGCTCAAAAGGGACAAAGGGATGCAAACTCAAGTATAAGCAAACTGAGGAAACAATGGACTATAGTTTCTTTGCTCTTTAATTCCTCCTCTTCAATGTATCCAAGGGATTCCTTATATAAAACTCCAAAATGGTAATGGAGGTTCGAATTTGAGCGTTCTCAAATAATTTGGAAGGAAAAGAGTCAATTTATTCGGACTCATATGAGGAAAATTCCAAAAATGTTTGGACTTCTGCACACATCCCGACATACGTGGGTTTGAGGTCAAAAGTCGCATGTACACATGAGTATGGGGTTAAAAGTCATGTGCAACGATAAACAGGGGTTTTTTAGGGATGATCTTGGAACATCAAAGGATAATATAAATCCATGGGGTATAAAGATTCTACAGAGGGACAGGGAAGACCATAAATATGTGATCAACCATGTGTGGTAAAATCAACTATAACAACTAGATGAGGAGAATTTGAGTTAGAGTTTTAGTACATACCCATTTACCCATATTGAGAAACTTATTAAAAAATGATGTTATTCCCAACAATATTTACACGGACCTGTAAATCAATGAATACCAATTCATTTATTTTGATAGGAAACTCAAATTCGAATTAAAACAGTGGCTCATAATTAATTTAAAACAGTGGCCCAATAAATAGTTATACAAGTCAATCCACATGATCCCAAATTATGATAGACATGACCATGTCTGCATTAGTAAATAGTTTCACTAATATTTCCAACAAACTTTTGTCCATACAACAATATTAACTTATATTCCATACAATTCAACAATGAAAAATATACAACATAGGAATTAAATAAGGGATGTAACCAACAACATTCCACTCTTATTGATATCATCGAATGGTTAGGAAGAAGCATATTACTAAATATAATTCAATATATATATATATATTAATACAATCATTTCACAAAAAAATTATATGCAACAATGAAGAATCGATTGGCAGGATCCATACCAACAAAGTTTAACCATGGCAGAAGACAATTTGTTAAAGACATTTTTTTGGAACAGTGAAGATAACATCTACCCTCCATATATTCCAATAGACTCTCTTACCATAGTAAAAAGAGAGAATGATTTTTCATGGAACAAACTAGGCAAGAGTAGTTGTGATCAATCCCTAAATAACCATCACTCCACCCAATCGTCCTAAAGTCGACCCTCTCTCACTCCTTTAGCCAAATTCCTTAGACTTTCTAGACTACAATCATTGATGTTGCATTGTTGTTCCTAAAAGAGTCAAAGGTAACCTTCCAATGTATATATCTCAGGAATTATCTAAGCATTCAATAATTTCACCCGAATTCTATCGCTCTGGTGACCATTGTCATTCAAGATCATTGAATTAATTTAATGTCTAGTTAATAATGATTAATTTGTTTCCTATGCTTAAACTTTAAAACAAATCATATGCTCAGGCATGGAATCCATGTAAATTTGTATTCAAGTAAGTTCCACTTATAAAATTGATTCATAGAGTCAACACATATGGATTCAGTTATAGAAATGCATTCCCTAAGTCACATAAGGAGCCCACTAACCAAGAATTGGGCTATATCCCATTAATCAAGAACTTGGCCAGTTTGAGGAAGAAACTACCAAAATGTCCAAACTAACAAGGGAAATTAGCATCCTAGAAGATTTTAGTCATCCATGAAAAGGAATGGAAAATGAGATTGCATTTTGACAATGCTGGTCAAGTGAGGGCCACCCATTTTTTCAATTGGAAATGCAAACACTATCTTAGATGGAATTTTCCATGCAGTCAGAGATAGTTTCCAATATTATCTTCACTAGGGTACACCAACAACAACATACCAACAAAAAGGGAAATGACATACCCCATATTAGTGCCTACTAATTCGAACATTCAACCAATATTGAGGTATAAGCTAACAAGAGAATATTTGAGTGATAATAGAGGACCAATTCTAGCCACAATGTACACAAGAGAGGTCTACTTCACCCACTCTATGTCTTTGGTTGACAAAATTATTGAGAAAAAAGTTATCAACTAAAAAAACAGGACAAGCAGTAGAGAAGTGACATCCATAGTGATGATAAATGATCAATCTATACTATGATGACACACCTTCTAATTATCATGCATTCTTCATGTGCTACCAAATGGGATTCAACTCAAATGAAATTGCGAACTTATTAGTGAGTCTAATATGACTACAACACTAATCCAGTTCAAAAGATGGAGAAAAATTATTTCTTATCTAGATGCAAGGTCCTTGATGGAATTGGAGTAATTTTGGTGGTAGGAATTGGAATGAAGACTGAGATAAAGAAGTTGAATTGCACAATGGCCAATAGGTGGGAAGGAAGAGGTCTAGTAAGAAACCATGAACAATCATCATAATAGATGAAGGAAAAACCTAAAAGAAGTGAAAAAACCATCAAGTTGATATTTAATATAATAATATGAAGTACTTATTAAGAATGTGGGTTTCCCTACGTTTCAATAGTCTCATTAGAAAGATGGTAAAAGAGACTTTCAGAAAATAAAAAAAATTATAATATATAACGTTGTTAATTTTTCGCTTCAAGGTAATTGTATGGAAATGTATGAGTGTTATACCAAAATCCTGTCACCATCATGTGATAAGACATTTGACATACCTACTTGCCCTGAATCCCAGCTTCTGGAGTGGAAACCCATACTAAATGTCAATCTTTCATACAAATTCCCATCACCACGCTTACCTTGTTATCCAGAAGCGGTACCCTTGTTTGCACTGCGCATCCCCTGTTTCCCACAAGTGGTGCCACCGCTTATGTCCCTTGGTCCATAAGTGGTTATTACCAGAACCGCTCTATTATTGAAGGAGAAATGCGGTACCCTGGGTAAAAAGGGAAAAAGAGAAGTTTCTCGAGGCTTCTAGACGATAAGCCTCGTGTCGTCCCTTATCCCTACTGTTGTGGTTTAGTTGACCTCGAGATCCCTCATCCTATGATCTTAGAGGCCACCTCACCTAGCACTAATCTCTCAACCATCCCTATCCATCTAGCCTTATGATCATCCCACATATATTGTTGTTGTTTGATTTCACATGTATGTTGTTAGATTCCTTAGTCACTAACATAGATTAGTAGATTATATTCTGGTGGTTTCGATATGTTTGCGTGTTGAAGCTTATTGCAGGTACATAGGGTAATGATCGAAGAATTACATTCCAAGTATCTACAGCATCTAGGGAGAGTCTTCAACCTTTTTGCTCTATTTGTTCTAGATCTGAACCATTCAGATCAGTGGAACACCTTGCTGTCTGCAGGAGGTGAAATATTCCAGCTAACAAATCTGGCGACTCCACTGGGGAATAGTTATATCAATTGTTCTGGTCTTCCTCAGTCTACAACTCTTGTCTGAATCCAATCTCCTTCTTCTTCAACTCTCTTCAATCAGATCTACTTCCTGACTTGCTTCATTTGGGTTTGAAACTTCTAGATATATTCAGATCCGAGTCATTTCAATCTTTTATGCTCTATTTCCATACTCAATTCAACAGTATTTTCCCTGATCTAGTTTTTTTTTACTTGATCCATCGTTCTTCTTGTGTTTTGGTCATCTACAAGGAACCGCACCTATGTTGTGTATGAGAAATGGTGCCACTGCCCGAACAAAGTTGGCAGTACGCGGTGCCACCTCCTGTAACATGTTGGCGAGAAGCGGTGCTGTGTTGGAAACGCTCTGTCAACACCTGCGAAGCGCGGTGCCAGGAGGCATCATTCCAAAGCCTTTTTTCCTCATTTTTATTTGAAAAAAATTGGATTTTGTTGCTTTCAGTTCTTCTTATCAAACTTCTGTTACTAAATCTGATGCTTGTGGTATGATAATTTTATGGTTTAAGATTGATTTGAGTGGAATTTCAAAAGTTTGATTAGTTCTTTTGATTGTTCATCCGCTTGTATGCTTGTTGGTTTTGTTTGTGAAAGGGTTTCTTGTTTTCTGAAAAGCTCAAGGTGTTATTAAATTCTCTTTTCATTTATGTTGCATAGACTAAAACAAGAACACTGGATTGGTTTCTAGGTTTCATTTCTTATTTGCATAGTAAACTTCTTTTTCCTTCCTTTAAAAAAGAAAGTTTTTGACTGACACTAGGATATTATCATTGAGCGTTGGAAATTGGTTTTATAATTGGTTTTACAAGCTTTTAGGACCTTCATGATCTTTCTTCTCTCATACAATTAGAACTATCTCGATCAAAATAAAAAAAAATGGTAGTTTTAAGTTAGATTTGCTTATGTTTTGAGAAAATTGAAAAAAAAAGTGCATTTGCATATAGGTGTGCTTCTTGTTTTTCTTTTAGGAAAATAGATTCTTCCTCATCTCATTTGGTTTCAGAAAGAAGAAATCAGTTTGGAAAAGTGATTGCTTGTCTTTGATTTGATGTTCATGACTGTTGTGTGGAAGTATTTTTGGTTTTGAAACAAAAGGAAAACACTCTCTTTCCCTCCCATAAGTAGGCATACTGAACGGTAAAGTGAACATTTTGCACTAGCATATTGCATGGTTTTACTTTTCTGTCAAAACATCATGCATTCACCTAACCATACAAGTTAAAATTAATGGTAGTTGTAGGTTAAAATTTACATAGTAACTTGAGTGATAGGTTAGAGACGTGTTCGGGCGTCGTTAAGCGTAGGAGCTGTCGTTATTTGTCAGCATTACATTCCGGGACTCGCACGGTTCTTCCACGTACCATCGATATATCGAACAGCCTTTCACATACCCTTGAGGTATATAGAAATGTACTTCACGTACTCGATTGTATATCGGAAGGCCCCTTATGTACGGTTATGCATTAGAAAACACTGCTATCGATTCGAGCTCCCATGTACCTTGAGTATATCGAGAGACCCCACTAGGGAACCTTATCCATCTGAGAAAATACCTTTGGTCATCTTGTTTGGAGCCATACACCAAAAACAGCAATCGGGGATATTACTACGCATGTACCCTCGAGGTATATCGCGAGTGGTGCCTTCTTGACAATTCTAATGAGAGACCTGACTTTTGAACTCCTCCTATCATTTTAAGTGTCCTTGTTTTGACCTATATCTTGTGTAGGGAATTTATTTTTGGTGTGTTTTCTAGATTTTCAGACCCTAGGTTAGTTAGGAACTATACAAACTGGCTGATTTAAGACAGTCCAGAAGAGTACGGGGCTTGCCACCTAATTTTATTCCTGGTTTAGGAGAAATCCCATGGAATCTATCGACCAAGGAGCTGCTACCACCTCCCAAGTGGGAGACAATGTGGTTGCGGAAAGTGGAGTACCATATTCTTCACACTCGCCTCCCTTGGTCCAACAACCTTCTCAGGGAAATACATCGTTCCATTCTCCCACGAAAGTTCATGTTGACGATACAACCCATCCGGATTTTGATCCCAATGCTCCATTTTGGGAGAAACCTATAGGATAGGCCATTGCCTCATTTGGCACCTGTGTAAACTCTTCTGAAGATGAATACAAACACAGGAAATACCATGCTGACATTCTCTGTGCACAAGAGATTGAAAAGCAGATCGATGACCTATTAGACTCAACACCAGCACGTTCCACATCTCTTCCTGTGGGATATTGTTCACTGGCCAATTCTATGAGACCCATTGAACCGATTATAGATCATCCAATAACAACCCACAACCCAGGTCAGATTACCACCCCTATCACCTCTCATGTTATGTCTATGGCTAATCTTCCCAGGTCTTCTGCACCTGAGATTCAATCTTCAATTCCTGTTTCGTCTACACCTTCTAGTGTCAGTGGGCAACCCCAGGCATGACCTACGTTATCTGACACCAGAATTATTCCTAGTCAAGGAAAGACCTATAACATATAACCATCTATAGTTTATGTCCCTCCCACCCATACTAATTTGGTTGATCCCCCATCCAGTTCAGGTCAACCCTCTGGGGCTCAACCTATAACCATTCAATCTTCTAGAGGTTATGGTTATCAAATACCTATAGGTAATCATCCACCCAATCCTACAGGAATTCCTTATGCTGGAATTCCATACCCTAGTAACACTTTTACGCCATGGGGGCAACCCAATTAGTCTTACATGCCAGCTACGGGGGGGATACCTATACATACTGCGGGAGGTGGCAGAGGACTGCCTTATGGATGTCCTCTCCCTTAGGGGCCTAATGGCTCCAGAGGATCTAGAAAATTTCCTCCTTATGGTCCTGGTGGCCCTATGGTCCTGGGGGACCTGGTGGCTTTCCTCCTTCTGGCCCTCCTCCTAGTGGTTCCGGTGGCTCTAGAGGTTTACCTCCCTCTGGTGGCCCTAGAGGGTCTGGTGGTCCACCTCCTGGTGGTCCTGGTGGTGCTAGTGGTCTCGCTGGTCCTGGTGGTCCCGGTGGCCCTGGTGGTCCTCCCCCTGGAGGCCCTAGTGATCCTAGCAGTCCTAAATCCTGGAAATCAACCCCTTGTGGGCGGATCTTCTGGTAGTTCTTCGTCACAGCAACCTGTTTATTAGTCTACTTATGGTCCTACTGGTAATTATATGCCATATCAATATTACCAGTATGTGCAACCCAACTGACAGTTACCTTTCCTAGCAAATTTGGACTTACCTGATTTTTCCAAGTTGATTAATGACACCATTCGACATAATCCCTAGTGGCCACCCATTCCAGTAAAGTTACCATTGGATATTCCAAAATTCGATGGGAAGTAGGGAGATGATCCGAAGAACCATGTTATGACATTCCATTTATGGTGCTCTTCCAACTCCCTTATGGATGACTCCGTTTGATTGCAACTCTTTCAACGAACTTTTACCGGTACGACCATGAAGTGGTACATTGAACTCCCACAACATTCGTTTGTGGATTTTGGCTCGTTGGAAATCGTGTTTCTTACACACTTTCAGCTCCCTATTCATTATGAAACGGGTACTGATATTTTAACCTCTCTGTGACAGAACACCTCCACCCACATATCTAATCATATTCATGAGTGGAGAAGGCAGAGAAGGCTTATTAAGGCCCCTATTCTAGATCAGTTCCTAGCTGATTGGTTCACCAAATCCTTGTTGCCTCCTATTGCTCAAGATGTGGCTATGGGCGGTGTCATCACCGAAGAGCAGGCCATTATTTGGGCTCAGTACCTAGACTTGGTTTATTCCCAGTCGGGAACTCTTTATGACCTGATTCCTCAAGCTCCTCACCCCAGCACCGATCCTGCCAAGCCACCAGCAGAAGTACCTGTCGATGGGATTGTTGGTTCAATCTAGTCCTCGTCTGCAGCAAAACCTTCCAAGCAAACCCAAACTTCCCCCCCCTACTCCTTCGACTCCTAAGGTTTCTGCTGAGGTCAATTCTATTCAAATTACTCAAACCTCAGGTAATAAAAAGAAAGGTAGAAATCGAAATAAAAAACCTGGAAACCAGCCAGAGACTCCATGACCAACCAATGGTGATAACAACAAAGGGAAAATAAAAGTGAAATATCCCTGTCTGATCTGTGGTGGTGACCATTTTTCAAAGGAGTGTCCTTGTCGGGATGAAATCGGGATGAAATCTCCTAGTTTTTGAAGTCCAATCCCGCACCTGCAGTACTTACGAATCCTTTTCCTTCTCAACAACAACTGATAGACCACATGTCTAATCATGGTAATTCCAGTTTGTCAGAAGAAATTCGTATGATGTCCTCATATACCATCCATCTGCAAACTCGAAGTCAGAATTATGATAAACCTGCAGATAAAAATGAAGATCATCCATCTTCAGGGAAAGCCCCTTCTACTAGTTCTTCTGAGTCCTCGTCTATTGTCCTGTCTATCGAGAAGCCTACTCTCGACATGATTTTGCACCCACCTAAGAGTACTCTTCGGAAGGCAGTATTTGATCCCAATTCCCGAGGTGCTCAATTTTATAATGTGGTTGAATATCTCGCTCAAGCACCTTGTTCAATGTCTACCCTAGAAGTGTTCCAAAGTTGCCCTACATAGCGCAAAAATTTGTTGACTGCATTAGGAGCTTTAGACCCGAATAACACCTACTTGATTCATTTCAATGTTGAGAACTATAAGCCTAGGTTACCACATAAACTTGCTTTTCAAGTCATTACCAAAGTGGTTGGAAATAAAAATTTTCGAGCAATCCCAGATGAAGGAGCTTCGACTTTCATTTTGTCTCTGTCTTGTTGGAAAGCCCTTGGCTCTCCTAAGCTTGTGACATCACCTATGACCCTTAAGGCCTTTGACGAATGGGGTTTCCAACCCCATGGTCTCATATCAGCCCTCCGGTCGAGCTGAGGGGCAAAACCGTTTCCGTCCAAGTAGAAGTGGTAGATGCCCCTTTAGATTACAATCTCCTTCTAGGACGAAACTCCTTCTAGGATGAAATTGGTTCTACGCTATGACTGTTGTTGCTTCAACAGTATTTTGAACCGTCCAATTTCCACATATGGGGAGAATCGTTACTATTGACCAGCTTGATTTCTATACACCAGATGTTACTACCTCCATGGCTAATAACATCCCCATGTTAGGCCAGTCCCCTCCTCCATACCAGTCGATTGGGGTAGGCATATTGAAGCATTCATCCCTCATGGGAGTTTTTCCATCCACTCCTCCTAGCATGGATTCCACGTCATTCCATATGATCAGCTCATTTGATTGTGAGCCTAGGAGCAAAAATGGTGTTGAGTCTACCTCATTAAGTCCTCACAAAGATATGTGTGACGCCATTCAAACCTCTTCCAATGATCACACTGATGACCTTCATCTAGTGGCTTCGGATCTCTACCATTTACTGTATTGGTTAGAACCTTCTCTTCCCACTCTAGACTATCTCTCTGAGACTTTTCCTTCTGACGAGTCCATTATTGAGATCATGAGCACGGATGAGTCCATTTGGGAGGATCACCATCACAGATCCATGTTCCTCCCCAACACCAGTTCGGTTAACCATGACTTTGCATCCTTTTTTCCTACTGATATTGTCAATGTACCCCAAAGTCCTATATTGTTGCAAAATAGAGATTCTAAAGGAAACCTTTGCAACATTACACAGACAAACCCGATTGACATATCAGCCAAGCCTGATACTATCAAGCATGTTCATGTTGGGCAGAATTGCTCCGCAGATGAATCTGAAGCCTATAAGGCACTTTTTTAAGAATTTCGTGATATTTTTGTCTGGTCCTACAAAGAGATGTTGGGGATTGACCCATCCATAGTGGTCCATGAGATTAAAACCTATCCCTCGGCCAAACCTATCAGGGAAAAACTTAGGCAAGTCCATCCTCAGAAGGCCACAGCTATAAAGGCTGAAATTGAGAAGCTTCTGAAAGCTAGGTTTATTTATCCTATACCATTGACGAAATGGGTATCGAACGTTGTCCCTGTCATTAAAAAGCAGGTCACCATTAGAGTCTGTATCAAATTTAGGGATCTCAATAAATCTTGTCCCAAGGACAACTTTCCTACCCCGCACATCAATCAGATTATCGACTGCTGTGCTGGAAGTGTCATCTTTTCATTTATGGATGGCTTCTCCGGCTATAATAAGATTGAGATATTACCCTCCGATCAGCATAAGACGACATTCATTTTCCCATGGGGAACCTTTTCATATAAGAAGTTAGCATTTGGATTGAAAAATGTTGGAGCTATGTTCCAGTGTGCAATGTCCTATGCATTTCACGATGTGAAACACATTGTTGAACCATACCTTGATGACCTCCCTGCTGATTCACAATGATGGGAGGACCACCCTTGTCATCTTAGAGAAATATTCCTGAGATCCCATCATTATAATATACGGATCAACCCGTATAAATGTGTTTTTTGCATTGAGACGGGACGCTTGCTAGGCTTTGTGGTAACCAAAGATGGCATCCGGATAGATCCTTTAAAAATTGCCACCATTCTTGATCTACCAGCCCCAACTAATCTCCTTGAACTCCAAAGTTTGCAATGGAAGGAAAACTTTCTCCATCGTTTCATGTGCAATTTCGCAGAGAAAATGCATGGTTATATGCGTCTCCTTAAGAAGAACACCCCATTCTTTTGGGATGACCAGGCCCAACGCGCCTTTGATAATCTTAAGCATGCTCTGACTCATTCACCTGTGATACACCCCCCTGACTATTCAAAGGACTTTCTCTTGTATATTGCTGCCTCTGCTACTACCATCGCTATGGTCTTAGTGCAGGACAATATCCATGGTCAGGAGCACATGATTTATTACTCCAGTAAGAATCTCCTGGATTCTGAAACTCGTTATTCACATGTGGAAAAGTTAGCATTAGCCACGGTCATTGCTATACAAAAAAAAATTCATTACATTCTGCTTCGCACTACCACCGTATTGGCAGACCAGAACCCGATGTACTACATCCTGACTCGTCAGGTGCTCGAGGGAAAGTACTCCTGTTTGATTGTTATCCTTCAGGAGTTTTATCTGGAGTTTTCCAAGGCTACATCAAAGAAATCCTTGGTTTTTGTAGAGCTTATGTGTGATATTCCCTGTGCTTCAATGGAATATGAGCCCAGTGATTTATTTTCGGATGAATTCCCGTTCCTAATAAGCACTACTGATCCTTGGTATGGAGATTTGCTGATATATCTCCAGACGCATCGTTTTCAGCCGCATTTATCTCACAATGATTGCCACCATATCCATCACCACGTGAAATACTATCTCATCCTGAATGATACTTTGTATAGATGTGGGATTGACTCTATTCTCCAGCGATGCCTCACTCATGAGGCTGAACATGTGTTGAATGATTGCCACTCTAGAGCATATGGCGGTCATTTATCTAGGATGGCTACAGCCCAGAAAATTCTTCACACTGGCTATTTATGGCCTTCTATCTTCAAATATTGCCATGAGGCTGTTAAGAAATTCCCACCTTGTTAACACTTCTATCCTAAAAAGCGCACCCATCCCGCTCCACTCCACCCTGTCATTGTTGTTGGCCCATTCGCCAAATGGGGGATTGACTTCATGCATTGTAAGCCTACCTCAATCAGGGGGGCATGGTTACATCATTGTAGCCATTGATTATTTCACTAAATGGGATGAGGCCATGCCTACATATGCGGAAGATGGTAATACCGCCACTCTCTTCTTGTTAAATCATATCATAGCTAGATTTGGAGTTTCACAGTCCATTGTTACTAATCACGGATCCCATTTCCGTAATCATATGATGGAGGAAATGATTGCCAAGCTAGGGTTTCACCATGAAATTCTACGTCGTATTATCCACAAGCTAATGGTCAGGTAGAGGCCATTAACAAAGTTTTAAAAACTACACTTAATCAGATGGTTGGAGACCATAAATCCAACTGGCACCATGTTCTTTTCTCCGCTCTTTGGGCATATCAGAATTCTATGAAAATAGCTATTGGTTTCACACCATTTCAACTTGTCTATGGAATTGAAGCCATCTTACCGATCCAATGTCAGATTCCATCTTTACAACTTGTCGTCGAACTTCTCCCAAACACTTCTATAGAGGAAGAAATATTTTTGTACTTGAGTAACCTTGATGAGACTCGCAGAGATGATGCCTTGGCTAATGAGGCACATAAGAAACATGTCAAGGCACAGTATGATAAATCCATCCAACCTTGTGTCTTCAACAAGGGTGACCTAGTCTTGACCTATGAACAGAGATATGACAAACTAGGGAAGGGTAAGTTCGAGTCCATGTGGTATGGACATTTCGTTATTTCTAAGGTGTTAGAGAAAGGAGCTTATGAGATCGTTGATTAAGATGGAATTCCTTTGGGGCAACCTCACAATGGGTTGTACCTGAAAAGGTACTATGCCTAGGTTTTCTTGGATAGTATCTTGTATATATGTATATTGATTGACTTTCAATGTGCTTTTAGTATTTTCAAGATGGTTTTGATTTTTTGTGTCCGCATCTATTTATACCATGTTTTGGTCATGCAGATGGCTTTCTATGGCTTTTCTAATGGTGCTTGCTGCCACACCTTGAATCTCGCCTCAGCTGCTTGGGTCCTCTATTCCTCAGCTGAAGATTTGGTCAATTCAGGAGCGGTTTGTATAGGTCCCTCTACTAATAACATCGCCGAGTATGAAGCATTCATCGGTCTTCTAACTAAAGCTGCCTCCCAGGATGTTTGTGATCTAGTAGTCTTGATGGACTCACAGCTCGTGGTTCACCATTTGAACCACGTCTACACCATTAGGAACCCAGTACTCCTCCACCTCTTTGGGAGAGCGTTTTTGTTAGAAAGATCATTTGAAACTATTACTTATAGGCATATCCCTAGGGAACATAATGTAGTCGCTGACTCATTGGCTAACTACATCCTAGACTAGCATATTGTCCATTCATGATGGTAAATCAAACATGGTCCATTGTAAATAAACATTTAGAGACATGTGAAACTCATAGAAAACACATTTACCATTTGAAACATATAAACACCGTGTAAAAGTCTGTATATATATATATACAAAAAAATTTACAAAAAATAGGTCCCGAGACCTCCTCTGAAGAATGTAGGCTTTCAGGCAAAATCATCATACAAAATCCTGAAGCTATCAGCTTTGAGTACATATCTCATACACTAGTGGTGCTTGAGTTACCCTATGTAGTAGCCTACTGAATCGACCCGGTACTCCCACTGTAGATCTCTAATATCTCATTAGGAGGTCATCTATGTCAGCATCTAGGATATCCAGAGTTAACCTCTCTAGGTTCTCCTCTAGCTCCACGATGATATCATCACCCTGTGGTACAAAGCGGGCTCTAGCTCACCTATCCAATGGAGATTCTCCTCCAGGTCTTGCTACTCCAACATCTGCATGAGAATATACAGGTCTCGTCACTTAACATAAAAAATATAAAACATAAAAAACATAAAAATGTTTCATCCATTTTAGGGTTTCTTGCTTCTTACCGATATCTCCCCACTGGCCGCTAGGTGGGAGTGGTAGGTCAGGATCTTCGGTGAAGTCCGTTCCTGCATAAGCATAGTCCTCAACCATGAGGATCTAATCTCAGAACCATCTGAAGAATGGATCACCGAACTTCACCCTTCCCCTACCCGCTCCTGTGCGAGCCATGACTTGGACCCACCTCAGCATACAGGGGTCCCGTGCTCTCAGACTCTAGAAGGTCACCTGAGGCCTCATCTATGGAACCCGCTTGAAGAAGAAGCAGGCTAAGATGGAACCAAAGCTGAACTGCTTCAACTCTCCTTGCCGACACTTAGTCAGCTGATCCTTGAAGATTGGAAGCATTTCTTCCGCCCAGTTGAACACCATGGGCGCCATGGCCTCTATGGCATATAGCATGTGTGCCCTAGAATCCTAGTGCATACCCTAACTCCTGGCCACCCTTTGCATGGTAAACAAAATAGTCTGTAGATCCCTATCCGTCATTGCCTTGATGGGGATCTTCTTCCCCGACGTACCTATCCCTGGTGCACAGTGTTGATCTATAAGATCTCTGGTAGTAATGTCCCCCCCACAAGAACCTGTCAGTGAGATGGGGGCACCCCGTCTCGAGAGACCAGTTAGGAATTAGATATCCTCCACCTCCACTGTAAGTATATGGGCCCCCACCTCGAAATACTACTTCTCTAGATTCCACATTTGCAGTATGTGCTCCAGCAACCGTTCATGCGACACCATGCTTGGGGTCTGGAAGAACTTCAAGAGCCCACAGTCCTGTAGTGCGGCAATACAACCCGCATTTCTCTCAACAGCAACATCCTCATTGTCATGCATTATTTCTTTCCATATCACCATGTTTTGAGCAACCTAGACCTGCCAAAAACAGTAATGGTATGCATTAGAGTCATCCTTATATCATTGAAAATAAAAAGAATGAAGTTAAGTTTCCCATACTATTAGTTTAAGTTATCCACGTTCAGCACCGCCTGTGCACCATTGGAGACAGGCGGTGGCACTGCCTGTCCACTGTGTCATTAGCATGGTTCTCGGGTGGTAGCGCATATCCTGCAAGGGGTAGCCATGGTGCCCACATTTTGAGTTTTAGGGATTGCCATATGGGCCCAAAACCCCACCAAATCTCAAAATAAATGCTATGAAATGAAAGATAAGGGTTTTAGCTATTACCTGCAACTGACGATGCTAAAAACGGATGGTGGAAACTCCTGGTATCAGCTGTAGAAGATCTGGCTAAGAAAATGCTCCAAGGGCTCTTTGCTAGAGGTAAATAGTGAAATGATTTGATTTTTTACTATTTACTTGACTTAGATAGGCATTTTTGGGTCTGACTTGCTATAGTTTTGATGTAAAATCATGTTTTAGTCAAAATTTATCTGTCGTAATCCCTAATGCTAGTTTTGAATGCATTTAACACTTGTTCCTGGGACTATTGTAGGATAGGAGAACTCTAGCAAAAAGATTTGAAAGTTTGTTTATGGATTTTTTGCACTTTCATAAAACAGAAAAGGTCAATGAGCGTTTATTATGACACTTTGATCATGCTCTTTAAACCTAGTATCAAAGGTCTGAGTCCATTTCCGAATCTTTCCAGGCTCGTGAAATTTGACATTATGTAAAGAAACATCATGGAGTCTTCTTTTCACATCTTTTTTCAGACTCCTTAAACATGAAAAAATCGTCGAGTTTGTTTCCGAATCTTTCCAGGCTCGTAAAAAGTGACATTGTGTAAAGAAACCTCATGGAGTCCTCTTTAAACTCTTTTTAGGATCCTTAAATACGAAAAGATTGTCGAGTACTTGTCTCTTTCATACTCATAAAAGTATTTGAAGAGTCGTCCTTTTGATAGTAGGTTATCTCATTTTTGGTTCGGATAGGACTACTTGCGAAAAAGGAACACTCCAGCCAATCATGACTGGAAGAGTTCTCTAAGGTATGATTTTATACTTTTTCTGGACTTAGAGACTAAATCATACGAAAAAAGACCCTTTGGAGTCTTCTTCTGTATTCATTCAGACTCTCTAAACATGAACGATACCGAGTTTTATTTCAGTGGACTCGTTAAATTAAACATTGAGAGACCCGTTTTGGGAATGAACCCCTCCTCTCTCAGGTTCGTAAAACATATGAGTCTAAACTTGTCTTCTGACAAGCTCTATCGAGTGTTTGTTACCCTCTTTGAACTCATAAAACCGAAAAGAGGAACTCATCAATCATGATGGGGGAAATGGGAAGGGAATCATTTTGAAAATAATGGCAGTTGTTTGCCGTTACCTTTGAACATGGCACTTGTCTGCACAATCATGTCAGTCATTTGGGTATTCAGTTGATCTCCATGATGATCCACTTTCATGAGTCATGTCACTCCTTTGAGTCTTTCAAAAGAATGCATTGTCCACTATGGCATTGTGTGTCTGTCCCGTTCAGTCATGCTACCAAGTCTTTTTGTCATGCCACCTGATGTTTAAAGGGGATTTGAAGAAGTTTTACCTCTGTAGTCTACACAGTCTTTGTGTCGGTATCTTTGAGTCAGTCATATGGTTACAACATTCACATCATTCTAGAACTATGTTCCGAGTTTCATGTCGTCGATGTGGAATGCATCATGGCCCTCCTTCGACGAGACTATTCATGTAGACATCAGCTCATTATCTGGGAAATAGTCTTAGAAACAATATTTAGTACCTTGAGATCTATATGCCTTAATGACAGATTCTCTCACTCTCGACATAGGTTCACATCATTGACCTTTGATCGATAGAATCGATTGATTGTTCGACATCAGGACATCTATTCACACTCAGTAGATTGTACTAGAGTACCTTGGGAATCATTCACATTAATGATGATCTCCCTCACACTTGTTAACGGTTCACATCATTGGTCGGTAATCAAGTGGTTTCTACCATGTTCAACTTCAGATCATTGTAATCACATGGATAGAATCGTACTTTATGGAAGACGAGACGAAGACCCTGGGTGTTAGTTTAAAGTGCTCATTGCTTTTCCCCAGGTTGCGATGGAGTTTTGTATATCTAGCATGGATCCACATTTGTATGGTCGTGGCTATGCTCAAATTTGTGTCTGTATGACATAGATATACATTGTATGTCTTGTAGCTATGTCCAAGTTTGAGTCCTCTATCACATGGATCTACGCTGTATTCTAGTAGCCATGCTTGTTTATTCCTCTCATGGATCTGCCTTGTATTGGTCCTTAGCCATGAGTTTGGTTACTTGTGTCTATGAGTCAACATACTGATGTACTACAGATGCCTACTTGACAACTTGCTTCGATCGAGCCGACATTTTAATCTCATGACGACGACTTGTTCTCTCAAATCTCTCGTTTATCGTATGCCTCTAAGACTCATGCTTTGGGGGGCATCCTGTTATACCAAAATCTTGTCACCATCATGTGATAAGGTATTTGACATACCTACTTGCCTTGAATCCCAGCTTCTGGAGTGGAAACCCATACTAAATTTCAATATTTCATACAAATTCCCAGCATCGTGCTTACCTTGTTATCCAAAAGCGGTACCCTTGTTCGCACCGCCTGTCCCTTATTTCCCACAAGAGGTGCCACTGCTTATGTCCCTTGGTCCATAAGTGGTTATTACCAGAACTGGTCTGTTATTGAAGGAGAAACACGGTACCCTGGGTAAAAAGGGAAAAATTGAAGTTTCTCAAGGCTTCTAGATGATAAGCCTCGTGTCCTCCCTTATCCCTACTATTGTGGGTTAGTTGACCTCGAGATACCTCATCCTAGGATCTTAGAGGCCACCTCACCCACTAATCTCTCAACCATCCCTATCCATCTAGCCTTATAAATACAAGCTTATGGCCATGGTTGAGGGGGAGAAATCTTATGGTATTGTTATGCTGTTGGATTGATCACTTGGTCCATATCATTGGAGAGCATAGAGAGAGCTAGAGTCGGATCTTATGGGGATGAGAATGCTTGGTTTAATGGAGATGCATGTCAACACTAAGGCTTGGTTGTAAACTTCTTCATATTTATTTAATGCAAGTTGATTTCTGTCCCACATATATTGTTGTTGTTTGATTTCACATGTATGTTGTTAGATTCCTTAGTCACTAACATAGATTAGTAGATTATATTCTGGTGTTTTCGATATGTTTGCGTGTTGAAGCTTATTACAGGTACACAGGGTAACGATCGAAGCATTACATTCTAGGTATCTATGGCGTCTAGCGAGAGTCTTCAACCTCTATCCTCTATTTGTTCTAGATCTGAACCATTTAGACCAGTGGAACACCTTGCTATCTGCAGGAGGTGAAATATTCCAGCTAACGATGAGAGAGCTTGAATTAAATTTTAATGTCCTTGTTTCAAGTTTTGTGGTGAGAAAATTAAACAATAGTAATTATGTGTAAAATATCATAAGCGTGAAAAGAAAAAATAATAATTCCTAGTGAATTGACACTATTTAGTTATACATATACTCATGTTGAGTCAAGTGGTACATATAGGAAACATTCCCTAGGGGGAATTCCACATATAGGAACATATAAATTCATTTGGTATGGCCCTAAAACACATCTGATACAGTCTGAATGCATTTCCTATGTCTTGAAACATGTTTCAAGGTTGTAGCATGTGTTTGTACAGTGCATTTCTACCCTTTTACTTAATATTTTTATATTATTAGTAATTGTTTTAGGATGTTTGAGGGGGGTTCCAATCTCATCACACTTTATATGATGAGAATAGAATTTTACATCCCATCAAAAATTTAGAAGAGTTAAGAATTTTCAAAATTCTAGTTAACTAAATTGCACCAATCTGAAGACAAGTCTAATAAACCATCAAAAGGTGCTAAATGTCACCCTATTATTTGACCATATGAAACCTAGAAAATATAGACCTATTAAAAGTACACATGCCATAGAATGGTCCTAAAGCTCATGCTGAGCATCCCATTTCCAACGCTGGTGATAGGTTTCAAGATTGATCATGTTGATCAATAATATGTTGTAAGCATGTAGCACATCGTGTTTCAGGATTTCACTCTTTTCCATTTTGATACAATCACCCTTACATGATATATACATCAGCCTTACTTTTCGCTTCAAAATAAATTGTTTGGAATCTTTAAAATAAATTAAAATTTAATATTTTTAAGTATTTTTTAGTCAACCAAGTCATTAAGTTAAAGCCATTCCAAGTCATGGCCAAGTTTGAGTCCGAGTTCGGGTTGACCCTCGACTGATTCCGGTTTTGATTCTAATTTTTAAAATATTGGTTCCAACATCATCAGACTTCATATTTCATTTAGAATTCAGTAAACTTAACAGTTTTTAGGATTTGGGGATTGGTAGGATTACAATGTTTCCACTGTATTCTATCATGTATGAAAATATGGGATTGGCATTTAATAAAGAGAACCTTCAGTCAAGCCCAAATCACTGACTAGGCATTTAAATTTTTCTCTACCAAATTTTAAGGATTTGATTAGCCAGTTTCATCATGATTGGATAGTATCTATAGGATTGAGATAAAGGAAAAGGATAGATGAGGAGGTTCTCAGTTAGAGTTCCAGTACATACCCATGTTGGAAACTCATACCCATTTACCCATATTGCACAACTTAGTAAACAATGATGTTATTCCCAACAAGATTTACACCGACCTGTAAATTAGTGAATACCAACTCATTTTGTTTGAAAGGAAACTTAGAATCAAATTAAGATAGTGGCTCAAAATTAATCTAAAACAATGTCCCAATAAATATTTATACAAGTCAATCCACATGATCCCCAATTATGGCAGACATGACCAGGTGTACATTACTAAATAATTGCAGTAATATTTCCAACAAAATTTTGTTCATACAACAACAATAACTTATATTCTATATAATTCAACAATGAAAAAGGTACAACATAAGAATTAATAAGGGATGAAACCAACACTATTCCACTCTGATTGATATCATCTAGTGGTTAGGAAGCAACATATTACTAAATAGCATACAAGAAATAGATATATATTTTAAGATAAGCATTGAACAAAAACATTATATGCAACAACAAAGAATCGATTAGCAGGATCCATGCTAGCAAAAATTAACCATGGCAGAAGGCAATTTGTTAAAGACATTTCTTTGGAACAATGAAGATAACATCTACCCTTCATGTATGCCAATAAACTCTCTTACCATATTAAAAAAAGAGTATGATTTTTCATGGATAAAATTGGGTAAGAGTAGTTGTGTTCAATCCCTAAAGAACCATCACTCTGGCCCAATATTCCTAAAGGCCACCCTCTCTCACCCCTTTATCCAAATTCCTTAGACTTGCTAGACTAAAATCATTGATGTTGCGTTGTTGTTCCTAAAAAATTCAAAGGTAACCTTCCAATGTATATATCTCAGGAGTTATCTAAGCATTCAATGATTTCACCTTAATTATGTCGCTCCAGTGACATTTTTCATTCATTCTCATTGAATTAATTTAATGTCCAATTAATCACGATTAATCAGTTTCCTATGCGTAAACTTCAAACAAGTCATATGCTCGGGTATGGAATCCATGTAAAGTTTTATTCAAGGCAGTTCCACATAGATAATTGATTCATAGAGTGAACACATATGGATTCAATTATAGAAATACATTGTCTAAGTCACATAAGGAGCCCACTAATCAAGAACTTGGCCAATTTGAAGAAGAAACTACCAAAATGTCCAAACTAACAAGGGAAATTAGAATCTTAGAAAAATTAAGTCATCCATGAAAAGGAAGGGAAAATAAGAAGGCATTTTGACAATGTTGGTAAAGTGAGAACCACCCATTTTGTCAATTTGAAAAGAAACCACTATCTTATATGGAAGTTCCCATGCAGTAAGAGATAGTTGAAAATAGTAGTTTCACTAGAGTAGGACAATTAAAATAGACCAACAAAGAGGGAGATGACATAACTCATGGTAGTGCCTACTGATTAACTCAATCGGTCGTCAAAAATGTTGCTGGGAATTTGGCTAGTTGAATGCCAATAGGTGCCAATTTGACCCCCCTTTGGTGAGTTACACTAGTCTACACTAACGCATTTACTAGGGATGCCATCAATAAATTTAGGGAAGCATCACTTGGGTTTCCACACAAGGTTTTACTTGGGAATAAAAAAAATTAACCTAAATAATTTAAAGAAAAAAAAACTTGCCAAAATATGTGGTTGTTTCATGTTTCTTGAATTGATCCATCAAGAGATATAAGAATTAATAAATTCTTATCAAAGATTTTTAAAGGCATTAAGACTTGTTCAACACCTGAGAAGATCCACCAAATAAATTTCAACTTTATTGAAGACCCACTAAAGATCCATAAAGATGCTACTATAACAATGCCTTGTTAGGACATGAAGGTCTTTTTCACTTCCATCTATTTTTTCTCCTATCTTGAGACATTAGTTTCATCTTTGCTAAGGATTTTCTTCTAGAAGAGTTGAAGTGATAATTAATCAATGAGAGAGGTGTGAGGAAAATGGAGGGTACCACACTATAATAATCACTCAGGGTTTAAGGGGGGTGCTTTTTATCCCTTTTTCCCTTTTTTCGTTACATATGAGATTGTTCCACACTAGTGCATTCAAACTAGCTTAGGACAGGAACCAACCAATTCGATATGAAACTGATGTCCAGTGTAGTTTAAGGGCCAGTGCAACAAGTGCGAGGGTTAAACCTGTCAAAGTGGATGGTTTTAGTTCAATTGATTTTGAAACATTGATAGGAAGTCACAAGTTTGAAGAGACTCTCAATGAATAAGTAAAAACTAAAGAAAAGAAAACAAGTTAATTTGTAGATGATTTGAAATCAAAATAAAAACAAAAGAAGACAAGACAAGATAATTTGTTAGATTACTTGAAATCGACAGAAAAAACAAAATAAGAGAAGTATTACATCAGGAATATGTGAATTTTGTGCTTATATTCAGAGACTCTCATATTATACTTTACAAAATAAAAAATAAAAAATACACTGAATTAAGGGGATGGATGATTACCTAAGTTTAGAATATAATACCTCTTTCATGTTGGATTATGCAACTCCTATAATACCCCTTATTGATTCTTTCTCTTCTTTCGACGTTAATGTTGGGTGCTCCATTGTACAATTTGAGTGGGGAAATGCCATCCTGATCCATAACAAAATTCCCACTTATCATGGATGAATACATGTAATTTCTAACCGTGTAAAGCAGAGAGGCTCCGAATAGAAAATTCTCAAGGTTTTTGGAGACTATTTTCTGCAAACTATTAAAAAGTAACGTCATTTTCATCATTGGGTGAGTCTATATGTTCACTATTTGTTAGTGCTCAATTCATGGTTGAATTATGTCGAACATAAAAATAAATATGATCGTGGTGTTCTGTGGAGGCGGTCAATCTTATTGGTGAACTGGATAAGCATCAATATCATTGGTGTTGTTACCATGTTAGCATATATGTTGAGCTAGAGTGCATGAAATGTGATTTATGATATTTTCTTTTTCTTTTTTATTCTTTTTCGATAAACCAAATTATGAAGGAATATGTATGTTTCTAAAGAATGTAGAGGTGGGGAGATTAAAAAGACATGATGTAAAAATATAAATAACTTTATAAATATAGATTTAATAAAGAGGAAGGATTTAATATGGAATGTGACATTATAGTGCAAGGATTATAATTATTATGGACATCACATATACAATAACCAAGAATTCACAAGACTTAGATTGTTATTTGCATATATAACCAAAATACCTAGACAATAACCAAGATAACTAGATTGTTAATTGCTTCCATAATAGTTATCCAAGGCCTTAAATTACGTTACTATCAAATCATATAATTCAAGGGACAACAATACGTGAAAACTTTCATAAGGATTTCTATCCTTTCAAATAACTTTGTGATTAACTTATGATTTGCAGGCACTTGATTTTCCTCCTTCCTTATAGCTTCATAAGTTCTGTATCCTGACTTGTAATTGTCTTCAGGTTAAAACTTAAAAGTATCCTATAGTTGTTACTTTATCATATGTTTCATATTAATCAATATAATTTATTTTTTCATCATATACCTCTTTTGATATCTTTTCCTATAGGAGTTATAATCATTTCCATTTTATGTCTGCAACTTCCTAGCGATACAGGTTAAAATGATCAAAGGGTCCTGCTTGACCACTTGCCTGCCTATTTTAGGAATAAATAAACATGACCAATCCATATGTTAAAGCAATGCTGAACAAATTGAAGAATTTGAAGTTCATTATCATCCCTCCTTGTAGGTCCCCCCATATTACCTTTCGAAACTCCACCAAAGCTAAGGTTTTACCATCCTATTGGGGTGTATTTCTCAGGGTTTATTTAGTGATACAACCATTCGTGTCATGTCATCACCAAGATGATAGTAAAAACTAATTGTAATTATAATTCTATAAAGTTACAATCAAGAAATGGGATTCTGAAATTGGTTCATAAGTCTTCATATATTTTTAATCCACTGATCACTTCTTGTGATTAAGAATGTATGGAAGCCAACAATTTATCCATTTTTGTAATAAGTTTATGTCATAAACCAAAATAAATATGCTCTATTATGTTATCTAGAGAGGCTAGGATTAGCACTAGACATACTAGAGTAGGTAAATAAAGTGGAGTACTTTTATTCTTGGTTTAAAGTTTTCTTCTTTTTCAAATTGTCTTAGGTTATGCACTTTATTTTCATGTCTCTACAAAGCTCAAATTTGGAATGCTATTTGTTTGTTTTGAATTTTTTGTATACAATTCACAATTTTTTTGTGCTCCACATCTTCCAAAAGTGATTTCTAGTTTCCTTTCAAATAACTTTGTGATGAACTTATGACTTGCAGGCATAAGACTAGGAAACACATTGGAAAGCTGGTAAAATGCACATCTGCAAAAATCAAAGAAGCTAGTGAAACTGATCAGCATACGAAATTCATTGTATGTGTTATGTTTTTTAGAAGTTTATATCTTTGCCAAATGCAGATAATGGGATTCAAGTAAGCTTTTTCAGTTTCAATGGTTATAAATTTATATTTTCGATAGCCCTATTAATCATAGATTTATGTGCAAGATTCTAACATATATTCTAAGCAAAACACTGTGGTTTTTTTCTCAACTTCTCTTTAATATGATTTTCGATTTCTCACAGTGCTGAACTTCTTATCATTCTTATTATATTTTCATTTTCTCTTTGTTCTAGAAAATACAATTCATAGTATGGAATCCTATTTGTTTTTTGTATTTGCTAAAGTTTTCCCAATTTCTGTAAAACAATGATGGCTTGAAATCCTATCCATTTTAAAAAAATTTGTAGTTTCTTTTTGGTACCAAGGTTGTTTTTGGTCAGTCTCAACTTAGATTTGTCATCTGATTTTATCTTGACAAATACCAATTAAAATATGGTTGCTTCAATGCATGTTAAAGTTTTTGAACTTTACACATTTATTCCATTATATCTAATTATGTATTAGTTTGACCAATATGGATTATAATATTGTTGTAAAAATTTAATATTAGGGGGAACTAGTTGGTAACTAAAGTTTGTCTAAAGAGAAAGAAACCACACGAGCCATCGAATCAAAGAAGCCTAAAAACCTAACTGACATTTATACAAGCCATGCCATACACCTAGAAAAGCAAAGTATTATGCTTCCAAACTTTATGCATGGGTGCAAACCAAGTAAATGGGGTATTGGGTGAAAATATGTCATGCCTCATTTCACAACCCCCTTTTTTCCTTCTAATGTTTTGTATGTAATGGTCAGGGTTTTCAGATATTGATGGCCTCCTTCGTCATTGCTCTATCTTTTACATTTCTCTTCAATATCATTCCACTACCAAAGACCCAAAACAAAACACCTAACTCGAAAAGAAAAAAAGATGACTAAATTAAGTGGCAAAGATAAACCAATTAGCTTTCTAAAATTCCTTGGTGATTCATTTCCAACATGGAAACTAGGTCCTTATCACCACAACATACAAAAATATCAACTTTAATCAGCAGAAATATAGGCCCAAACTTCTCTAGCAACCTTGCATTTCCACATAACATGCTTAACTATTCCAACTTACATTAAACCACTCATCATCCATTTTGTAAGAACAAAGCTATGCAATCCATCCTTCTTGGATAAATTGTTATGAGGGATTGACCACCCAAGTAGTCCTACTTTTTGCACCAACCCTTTCTAATATATCTTGCTTTATAATAATAAACAATATGCTTCTAATTAACAAGTTGTATGAATCTTAGCATAAATTTAATTGTTTGGTAGTCCATAAATCGCTTCCCATAAGACCATTTTTTCTCCTCGCAGGTAGGCCCATAAGCATTCAAATTTAGCTTAATTAAACAATCATATTGAGATATATTGATATGCATTAAATTGATTTACAATGAAGTGTATCATACATTTTGGACAACATTTTAGTTTTAAGCCCATGGTTACTTGAGTTCAATGCAAACAATTTACAATCATGTTATGCTCACCTTTTTGTCTCATTACAACATTATCTATTTTATATGTATACACATAGTTTGCAATTGAAAAGGGCATGTGATTAATCGACATATTCTGTCTTATTGCACTAGGTGATGTTTGTGTGCCCATAGATCCTCATGATTACGATAGCTTTGATCCCACAAATGACAGCTTAATTGTAACGAATTTTTGAGCTAGTCTAGGACTTCATAAAGAATGAGATCAAGAACTCTGTTAGTTTGTAGAATTCCAAATCCATGTACATCATATTGTTTTATGTGTTGTATTCAACATACGATCTAGATGGCCAATTTATAGTTTAGGATTAAATTATATGACCAAGGTTTAACTTTGTTTCGAGATCCTCAAACGACTTCAACCTACTTCTTTACCGTGATTCAACAAATTTGTGGGTTGCCAAGGTTATTAACCTCCTCCTTGTTTTGGATGTTGTAAAAAGTTGCCTACTTTATCAAAGAAACTTCAACTCTATGGGGGGTTTGAACTTATGTCTGGGAACTAAAACTAATTTTATTTAAGTACTTGGCTATGCTCTAGTCTATACAATTGGATCATTGTTTAATCATATAATACTAGATGGGATAATGGGGTTGGGATGTTCATGCATAATATTGTAGTTAAGAGGTAATATAATTATCATAGGAATTTCAATGGATTCTCTTTTACTAAGAATGATGTATATTTTGTAAGGATTTGTAGTTTAAAAGGAAATTGTTCATAGGCATTTCAATGGATTCTCTTTTATTAAGAATGATGTATATTTTGTAAGGATATGTAGTTTAAAAGGAAATTGGATAAATTGTTAAAGTGCATACCATTTCGTAGGAACACTCTATTCATGAAACAAGTTGGAATAAAGTGCATAAAATTTCATAGGAATGCTCTCTTCATGAATCAGTCAACCACTGTGATGACCTTGTTGTCAACTATAGGTATACATAACGTATTTATTCAACATACCATAAATATAATCCTTGCCCTCTAATTTCGATAAGCAAGAGTGAGATATTTCTCATGGCTCATAACCTTGGCTAGAATTGCTTCACAAATAATGAAACATGTCACAAGTGATATTTGAACCCCAAGTGGGTAGGATAAAATTTATCCTCCCTAACCATCCGAGCCAAATCTAGTTGAAATAATGAAATCAATGCTACTTTCTCACATTTCAAGATGGGCATAGATTTCCTTTTTTTTTTAAATTACTCAATACCGTCGCATTTTCGATGAGCACACAAACTATATCCGATGAGGTTGATATACAACCAATGGTAAAGGCGTCGAATATTTTTTTAGGGTTTTGTAGGATATCCGATAGACACTAAAAATAATCCGATGAGGATGTTATACCTCTGTCAAAAAAGGTTGTCAGAAATGTCGTCGAATTTCTGACCCCATACATGTTGGTTATTAGACTACGAAGGAGGAATAAGTTGTCAATTAATCGAACAAGTATGGGTCAGAAATTCAAAAACATATCATCAGATTTCGTCATGGATCAATGGTCCTTACATGTTGGTTATTCAAAAAATTGGGAGGAATAAGGTGTTAATTAATCGAACACGAATGGGTTGAAAATTTGCCGACAAATCGTTTGAATTTTTTGTGGTTATGTGGTCCTTAGGTGTAGGTTATGCGACGAGTGGTTTTCATATTAATGACATCTTTTTGTATCTGTCGAATATCCGATGAATATTTATCGACAGTTAAAAAAACTACTTTTTTGGGTGTTAAATGGAGTGTTGTTGAAATTGAGACAAATATGCTGTCAGATTTTGGGTTCAAATTTACTCGTGATGGTATATGGGTGGATCACAAAGCTTTACAAAAGAGGTATGTGATTATCATGCAAGGAATAGAATATGTGCATGGGAATTCCATGGAATACAACTAGTATAATTAGAAGAAGGTGGGTGAGTGATAACAATTAGCTAGACATAGACAACTAGGGGATTGCAACTACACATAGAGAACAAGTAATCGATTTAATTATTTTGTGGCACTTACTGGGTCTTCACATGCCACAAGTTAAGGCCTCGGATATGCTAATTATAAACTTATACCTAAAAAATAAAAATAAAAACCCAATTATATCCCTTAAGTATTATATGCAGATTAAATATATATGTTCTTCTCCATTTGTGAGCTTCCTCCTCCGCTTTCCATTGCCGGAAAGAAAAAGATTTTACAGGTAGGGGCAATGATTTTGCTTCAAATTTTCAACCTGCAAGGGATAAATATGCAGTCAAGTGCATCTTTTAAAGGAAATTAAAAAACCCAAGTAACAAAATTCAATTTTGAAAAACTAAATGTATATAAATTTATATTCAGTTATGTTATCTAATATTATATTCTCTATAATTATCAATATGGGATGTATGAAAACAAGGCACTAAGAAACCAACTAACATAGCTGCAAAAACAAAAACATTTATTTCCCCAAAAATAGATCCAAAAGAGCCCACGCATTTTAATTTTCCACCTTCTAAACTAGCTGCAGAACTGTGTCCACCTCCTGAAACAAAAACATATTATGCTGAAATATAAACCAAATTAGCATGCATTTTCCATGGAATTGGGCCCGAGAATGCGCCAACCTCGTCCTCTTTTTTGTCAATTATTTGAGGCACTTTCCTTCCAAGAATAAAATGTGCTCAATCATATTTATAAGTTATGCATACTTATAAATGGTAACCATATCCCATATGCTTTAAATGATGACAATGATGAACTAGATGACAATTATAGTAATGATGTTTTTGATGATGACGATGATGGAAACGATGATGATGATGATGAGTATCATCATCATTGTCATTGTCATCATGATTATTAAAATAGTCATCATCGTCGTCATAATCATGATTCATGTCATCATCACCACCATTGTCCTTGAAATCATCATCATCATGATTATTGGAATTGTCATTAGTTATTCATCATTATCTTTGGCATAATAAATAACATCTACCGAAAAGATGTGATTACAGGAAAAGGGTCATGGAGGACACATACAATTTATGCATGAGAAATAACAACTTTATTTTTTAAGATGATAAAAATCATCATTCTCATTATATTCATCATCATTTTCATTATCATCATCACCACCATCATCATTCATTTCATTTCCATCATAATCATCACCAACATTGTCATTGTTGTTATCATCATCAGCAGCATCAACATTAGCATCCTCAACATTGTCATCGTTCTCCTCATTATCAACAACATTATCTTCATCATCATAACCATCCTCAATATCATAATCATTATCATCATTGTCACCTTCAACATTTGGGTGGAAAAATGGATGGAAAAGTGGATAAAAACATGGATGCAAAAAAAGGATGCAAACATGGATGGAACAAAAGTAGGTGCAAAAGTGGGCACATAATGGAGTGCACCAAAAATGTATGCAAAAAATGACGCAATCGTGGAAGAAAAACATGATGAAAAAAGTGATGCAAAAGTGGCTGCAACCATGGATTAAAATTGGATGTGAAAGCGGATGCAACAAAACTAGATGCGAAACTAGACGCAAAATTAGATGTAACAACCAATGTAAAACCCGATGCAAAAGTGGATGGATAAATGGATGCAATAACTTATGTAAACTTGGATTCAAAAAATATGCAAACGTGGATGAAAAAGTTTAAGAAAAAGTGGGTGGAAAAATAGGCGCAAAAATTGGTGTGAATTGGGATGCGACAAAAGTGGATGCAATACCAGATGCAAAAAAAGACGTAAACATGGATGCAAAAAGGGATGAAAATGTGGTGCAAAACTGGATGAAAAATTGGATGTGAAAGTGTATGTAAAAGTGGGTGAAACAAAACTAGACTCAAAACATGATGTAAACTTTGATTCAAAACTTGGCGCATGAGGAGATGCAAAAAGGGATGCAAAAAAAGGAGCACAAGTGCATGCAAAAGAGGATGTGAAAAAGGATGCAAAAGGGGATGAAAACATGGGCGTAAAAGTGGAGGCAATAATGGATGTAAAAGAGGGTGCACCAAGAGTAGATGTACAAACTAGACGCAAAACTAGGTAGAAAAATAGGTGCAAAACTTGATGCAAAACATGGCACATAACAAGGTACAAAACCCGACACAAATTCACCATAATTTTTGCTTGATTTAGAAAAGGATGTAGAAAATTCCTTAAATAGCACCAACCCATGAAATTTTTCCATTTTCTCCAAAAAATGAAGAAAAGTACATTGAAAGATGTTGTAAATGCAAAAATGGAAGAAAAAAGAGATGTTGATCATAGGGTTTTGTTGTAGTGAGGTGTAAGATTATGCAAATTGATCCTGAGAAAATATTTAAAAAAATGAAAGTCACAAAAAAGGCAATAGAACACACTCCGCACAAGTCGCTTCAAGTAAATTTAAGTATATTGTTTTATTTAACAAATAGTCTCATTAAATATTAAATATTGACATTCAACACTTAAAAACATAATGTTAGATAATTCCACTGTTATATATATAGATATAGATAGATAGATATAAAGAAAGAAAGAAAGAGAGAGAGATTGTTCTTAAAATTTGTTTTTTAATTTATAGTTGCATGGTTTTTAACAAATAGTTCTTAACATGTTCATTGTTTATAGCAATAGAAGAGTTAGAATAACTATTATTTAATGTAGGTCAATTTAATTTATAGCTAAATGAGTTTAGCTTATAGCTTTTATTGAAGTACAATTAAGTAGGATTAGTTAAGAAGGTTATTTATGCATATCTATAGCTAAATTTATGTAAGAACATCACCACTTATATATACCACCATCATAGATCCATATTAATTATGGTTCTATTAAGCACCATCCTCAAGTTTTGGACTCTAAAAGGGATTTGCATATCAAGAGATTTGATCCATGTCGATGCTTGGTAGAACCATAATTAAGAGGGCTCTATGCTAGTTAGAGAGGAAAGCCAATATTATTTGGGATTGGCAAAAAAAGAGGAGAAATCATTCTTTTGGGAAATTTTAGAATCTATATGAATGATTTAGGAAATTTTATAACAAAATTTATGAAAATGATCTCTCGCGTGTGGGGAAGAAATTTTCAAATCCAAATAAAATATATGTGTGTGTGTGTGTGTGTGCTTGGGGAATTAGAATATTTAGAAATAATGAAGCCCATTTTACTTTTAAAGCACAAGGGGTGAGGAATGTATCCATGGTAGGTGATTCAATGATAATCCTTGAAGTTATGAAGCATTACACATAAAATAATTCAATGATTAATGCATTCACAACATTCATGTATCTCGTGAATAGCATTTTCAAGAAGTATTTAATTTTACCGTTTTTTTTATTAATGATATTCTTATTCATTTTAAGAATGAAGAGCAAGAGGAACACTGCAAGTGTTAAGTAAACATAAATTTTATGGAAAGCTTAAAAAATGTGATTTTATCAAAGACAAATTCACTATTTGGGTCACATTATTTCAAAGGAATGTATATCTGTGGATCCAAAAAAAAAATAAGCCATTATGAATTGGTCAACTACAAGGTATGTAACTTATGTAATATATTTTATGGGTCTTCTTAGTTATTATAAAAGGTTCATTGAAGGATTTTCTAAATTTGCTTAGTCAATTTCTTCTTTTCCATGGAAGGGTATCAAAATTGAATGGATAAAAGTATGTGAGGAAAGATTTTAGCTATTGAATAAGCTTCTTACTAGTGCTCCAATTTTGAAAATTGTAGATCCATAAAAGGGTTTTGAGGTATCACATATGCATGTAAGCAAGGATTAGGTAGGGTATTTACATAATAAAATCATGTGGTATGTTATGAGTCAAGAAATATGAAAGAAAATGAAAACATTTATGTTACCCATGATTTAGAGTTTGTTGCAATAGTGCATGCTTTGAAAATATGGAGGAATTATTTGATGGGAAGAAAATTTGAGGTTAGAACTATCCTTTGTAATTTGAAATATTTGTTTGAGCAACCAATATTGAATGTAAGGCAAGCAAGATGGCTATAACTTTTATATGAATTTGATTTTGAAATAAAACACATAAAAATAAAATAAAATATAATGGTTGATGTACCAAACATAAAAATGCATGAAATGCATGTGGAAATCATTAGCATTTCCAAACGTATTTAATAAAAAAAAATTAATTCCCCTACTAAAGATGAATGCTATGTTTAAGTGAAAGATATATTACAAAAAGATAATTTGAGAAAGAGGTATGAAGGTTATTATCTAGAAGATTATGCACTTATCGCCTATAAGAATATAATGTATAAACAGGCCATATTCTTGACATCTAGGCTACACAAAAACGATTGATATATAAAGGAAGCAATATCTTTGTTTTGGGACAAAAAAATATGTTGTTGAGTATATTTCTAGATGTATGAAATGCTAGCAATTAAAATTCAACATCAACAACCAAAATGTTTGTTACAACCTTTTAATATTCTAGAATGGAAATAGGAAGTGGTAACTATGCATTTTATTATCATATTACCAATTAATTCAAGAAAACATGATTATATCATGGTTGTAGTAGATACGTTATATTTTGGTAGAACATTTTATTCCCATTAAATTCACTCACAAGACCAATGAGATACCAAGAATATTCACACTACAAGAAAAAGGTCCTTTAGTGGTTGTTATAGCAGATGCTCTTCTAAAAAGAGCCCAGATATCCATTTATAGAAAAGGTTACTAGTAGAAGTGAGCGAGAAGATGTTTTAACATATGTTTTTTATTTTTTTATCATGCATTTATACACTCAAAATGCACCGGTGTGTACACAAACCAAACACACCAGTGCTGATAGTATATCATGCACCACGACAAAAAACACCTTCAAACAAAAAAACTAAAATTTTACAACCAATGTGTTCATATTACCAAAGCGCACCAAGGTGCCATGAACTTGAAAGCACCAAAATAAGGTAAATGAATAGTGGAGAACACTGGATTACTATAATTTTATTTTCCATCACCGGTGTGCTATGTCTAATTTACCACGCCATAGTGGTAAAGACAACAACACACCGAGATAGGGTTAAAATTTTCCAATTTAGAAAAACATGATTATATTTTGTTCAAATTTTTGTATGCAATGTGTTTGATATTATCAATTGCACCAGTTCATCATGGAATCAGGTGCAACACATTAGGTTAAAACATTGCAAATTAACAAGCACAATTATTTTTTATTTCATATTTCTATTTGAGGTTTGTTTTGTATTATCCTTTGCAACAGTGCATCACTGAATGGGGTGCATTGAATTAGGGTTAAAACTTTTCAACTTAAAAAAATATACCACTATATTTTTAATTCAAATTTCTATTAATGGTGTGTTTATATTAGCAATTGCACTGAGGTGTCTTAGAATCGTCTGTGCCAATGCAAGGTTTAATAAAAATAAATGTTGCACCAAAAATTTCATTTTTACCATTCTACAGTTCTTTTAAGCCCGACAACACCGACGCCAAACATCACATACTTAGTTTCCCTGACATCCATGTTCCACGTGGCGACATTTCTCCATAGGGGGTTCACCTATGAGGCAATATCATATCATGTCCATTCATAATGGGGATTTGAATACTCCTAAAAACCTAAAAGATATATTTCCTCGTATTAAGGGGTCAAGGGGGGTTTTTAATTTGACATAGTAATATAAATATTGGGGGTTATTTTCTTTGGGTAGGATGAGGAATAAAATGAAAATCATGGGAAATATTCATATATATAACTTAATATTCATATATTTGGAGGCCTCCAACAAAGACCTATATTCCCACCAATTCATCCTATATGTCACACAAGTCTCTACCTTCCTCATTAAATCCTCTCAGCAACCTATTCCTAGAGAACAAGAAGGAACTACAAAATATTTTGGCTTGGGATGCTAATAGCCATGCTCCCCTAGTACAAATTACAGGGGTCGACTGGAGCCTCAATTACTGTTTTTTTAAATATTAGCTTGTTATATATATATGAGAGAGAGAGAGAGAGAGAGAGAGAGAGAGATGCGGAGAGAGAGAGAGAGAGAGAGAGAGAGAGGGATGTAGAGAGAGAGAGAGAGAGAGAGAGAGACACACACACACACACAGAGAGAGAGAGAGAGAGAGAGAGAGAATGTGTGCATGCCAAATATAATTTTTGATATTTGTTTTATGATATTGTTTTTAAATTATTTAATATTTATGTCAAATAGATTTTTATGAAATGTTAAGTAAATTTAAATGTAGAAAGTGATTGTATTCAAGATGGTCACTCAAGGTAGAGGAAAGTTAGCACAATGGATAAGATATATTTCATTAAGACTTAGATTTTTTTAATGGATTGTTTGAATTTTTTTAAACATGTTTTAAATTTTCTTAATCCATTTTCCCCATGAATCAATACAATTTCTTTGTTGTAGTTTATTCTTAGCAAAAATCAAGTATTTGTTTACATCTTTGTCTCAATAAATAAAATACAATGAAATGTAGGGAAGTTCATCCATGAAAGGGTTTCAATTTTTCATTTTTAGAGTTTAATTTTAAGCTTATAGAAAGCATGATCTCTCTATAGCTATACTTGTATTTACATGATATAAAATTGGTAGATTGGCATGTTATGGTGTGAACCATCTGCAATTCTCATCTTTTCTAATAATTGCACTAACTATTGGATAATCGGTATTTTACATTCTTCATTACATTGATCTCTTCATTGAGTTGGATTTTATGCATTTTTTCTTCCCCATTTCTATTTCACTAGGTCTTCCACTAGGGGTTTTATTAATTGGAAAGGTGTATTGCGAGGAAGTTTAAACAATACAACTTCAGGAGGAATTTTCCAATATTTAGTGAAATTAGGGATATTCTTTAATATCCTGTGAATGGTCATGCTATGTGCCAAGTTCACTAAGTGAACCCCCCATGCATTTCTCACTCCCATTGGTTGTTGATTGGAGTTTGAGTTTTTCCAAATGGTGGGGAAACTTTCAAATTTAACATATATCGCCACGATGCCTCCCCAACGCGTAAGGAACTAGGTAAAGTTATTGTTACTTCACTATTTAATTTTTTGGCAGATTAAATTTGAGAATCCATCTTTAGTTTTCCCAAATTAAAAAATAAAAATAAAAACTCTGCACAGTGTGTCTGATCCATTCAGATCACCGCGTAAGGAAGTGCACCCTGTGAACTTACAAGGTGCACCACATATATAATGCAGTATTTTATTTACACACGGGTTACCAATATTAAAAAAAAATATGAATGTAATCCCAAGGCGTAATATAAATACTACTTTATCGCCAACCAATGTGTTGATGTGTTCTAAGTGCACCAAATAAACAAACATAATTTATTTAGAAAATGATAAAATTGAGTGGTGTGATTAATTTAACCAATTACATCACTCTCAGGTTGCATTGTCGTGTTCGTAGAGAGCCATAAAATTTAAGAAGAAAAAAACGGTCACAGAGATTTTAGTTACACAATACGCACCGGATACTTGACGTGCTCTCGTTTCACAAAAAAACTATAAAAAGTTAAAAACTTGCAATTATGTTCTCTATATGAACATTTCCACATCATCCACTGATGCATTGGCATGAATGAGGTGCACCGTCAACCCATTTTAAAATTACAAAATAAATAAATAGACATCAATACAACGGTATGCTAAGTTCAACGTAACATGCCAAGATGTCTCATAGATGACACACTACTCGTTATTTATATGTTTAAAATATAATAAAATTTCACCCGCACATTTTTTTATAGTAGCACACCGTTAGCAGTGCGCTTTTGGTGTAAGTGCACTGGTAGTGATGCATTACTATAATTAGGGTGCACCGTTTGTAAAAAAAATTAGCAATTTGTTTATATTTGATCTTAGTAAATATAATTCTCATTTAATTTTTTTACATGTATATTTATGATAGTGATTGATTTTATATATGAAACAGAATTGACCAAACTGAGAGGAATCTCAGTAGTAGTAGGAATAGGTTCGGAATTACAACTTCGTACAAGAGTGGGAGGCAAGCGAACATGATATGGATTTGTATATTTGCTTGATTACTCATCAAACCTGAGATTTCTTAATAGTTCGCAACCTCCTAAAGTTATATAAGGAGGCTAAATCCCTCAAAGTGAACTTGACATTGCTAGTTCAGTTGATCTAATGCCAATATCATTGGAGATATGCATTTTGTGTTGGTACCGATCACCGGTTTAATCCGATTGAGGAGGGAATTTATTTGATCACTAGGCTATCAGGGAAAGGGGAGTATTTTCCTTGATTCCTTGAGGTCACAATTGGTGTCACAAGAGAGAGTCATCTAGTCTACTCTCATAGATATATCAGTGACCACGACATTGATACTATTGATTTTCAAGTGAGAGGTGGACATCTCCGCATTTCCTCTTTTGATGCAAAGCATGTGAGGTTTATTTCACTATTGGTGATGACCATCACACACCTCACCAGTTATGGACAACACATTAGTTTCCCTCTATTATTTATGTATATTATTTATTGTAGAGACCTAATGTATCAAGTGGTTCACCATTGTTTTTACATCAATTTATTTATGCTTTGGATCAATTCCATGCATACATTCACGAGAGGGTAAACTTACCTTTCAATTCAGAGATTTTTTACCTATTTTTTTGAGAGGTTTGCAATAACCAAGACATAATTTGACCAATAAAATTCTAGGATAATGACGAAGGTGCATATGCACATGTGGGAGAAGATTATTCCCAAGACGGGTAGCTTGAGTTCCCAACCAATATCACAATAAAGGTGCTCGTGATGCTAGTAAGTGAGGAAGTCCATTCATTAAACTCGATTCCATGTCCATACATGGGATTGTATTGGATAGTGTGACACAACATCTTATTCATGTTAGGATTATATTATCATCCCTTGTCCAAATATAGACTATTAGATCATTTTCCTAAATTAGAAGTCATTTGCTAGAGTTTGGTGCCACTGGTGCCATTAGTGCCACCAGTGTGCTATTCGGTTCCAATAGTGTCCCACTTAGTGCCACAGGTGCCAATCCCTACTCTTTAGGAGCCACTCTAAGTGCCATTGACATCCTCCTTCAGTTGGTGGTAGTTGGTAGGTAGTTATTCTAAGTTTATCTTCAATTAGTCTAGCACCAGTTATGCATGGTTGCATGGAAAAGTGGTGCCTTTGTTCATTTACCTTGTAATTTTAATTGGTTTAAACAGTTTAAATGATTGTTGGATTGAATTAGACATGTGGAGTTATACTAGTGGTATTCGATAGTGATTTAGGCACTTCTAGTCACCCAATCAGTCAGGATTGAGTTGGTAGATTCTGTTGATGTAATTGTAACTTCAGAATGTATTCACTTGTATATTTCAAATATTGTATTTCATATATCATCAATGTTCCTATCGGGAGAGTCATTAATATAATAAAGTCATGTAAATTCAATGAGGTTAACCCTCCATTGTAATTCGGGGCAATAGTCCCCACAATTGAGTTAAGGTTAACCCTCCTTGCTAATTGGGGGGCAAAGTCCCCACAGTTGTGGGGCACTAGGGTTATTAGACTTTCCTAGAAATGTCGGCCTTGGTAAGTAATTGCCAAGACAGAAACTATAATAAATAGAGAGTGAGACTTTCTATTATCACACACACTCACTCAACTAGGGCGCATGAGTGAGAGAGGAAGTGCTCACACAAGTGAGAGAGAGAATAGTTGTTGGAGATCATCTTTATGTCTTTGGGTTTTACTGCTACCATTGGTGGTCATTCTATCTCTAAGGAAGTTGTGGGGTTTTCTCCTTTATGGTTTCTCCAAGGAAAATCTTTGTGTCTCTTGTCTCTTGTGATTATTGTTGTGCATGTTATTCTCTCAGATAAGATCCTAAGATCATATTGCTTAAATGATAAAAATCTAACATGGTATCAGAGATAACCTGAGAAGAAGACACTATGCAGCTGCAAAAGCCATGGATTCTTAATTTTTGGGTCTATCTCCACAATCCATCAGCAAAAATATGCTAGTATAACTCTCCATTAAAGGCGCATCTTTCTGTCGAAGCAGAATTTGAGTCCTGGCATTTTCAATTTTTGTTGCGGGAAATTAGGGATTTTCACAGAAGAGGATTTTTTGAGTGAGCCCCACATAGGATTTATCTCCTCATCAAAATAGAATTTTAGAGACCAAGGTTGATATTATTGGTTGGGTAAAACTCCAGGAAATTCAAACCCTAGTTTGACCTCGGGCGTGAAAAGCCCTAAAATAGTAAAACGGGTAGTTTTGGTACATTCGCTATATCTTGGTATTAAAGAAGTCTCAGGGGCCAAAATTTTCAAAGGCCAAAGATGAAATCCTAATGTACCATGTGTAAAAATTTCAACCTCAAATTCACTATATTATGGGAGATATGTTTATATCCAATCAAAAGTTTGAAATTCCAAGTTTTGAAAATTAGGGTTTCTCTGACAAGCCCTAGATCAACCAGCTCTGGAACCAGGATGGACACCTCAAATAGGTAAGATCTAATATTTTTCTATTTCTAGTTGAGGTTCTCATTTCAAACTGACTAATCACACCAGATTGATGACAAGCTCAGTGAGGATGACAACTTCCAAGCATGGAAGTATAGGATCTCACTAGTTCTTGAAGGAAATGCATTGGACACCTACATAAGTAGAGAGGTTCCAGTTCCCGAGGGAGATGAGGCTAAATCCTTACACAAGAAGAACTTGGTCAAGGACAAGAATATCATTGACGATTCAATCAAGGATCACTTTATACCACAAGTGTCTTCCCTAAAGGAACCTAAAGAGATGTTTTAATTCCTTGACCAAGCTATTTCAAGGGAAGAACATAAATTTAAAGATGACTTCAATAAACCAGTTTAAGAATGTGAAGAATGTAGAGACCATACAGTCATACTTTACAAGGGTCTCTCAAATCAAAGAACAACTTGAAGCAGTAGCAGAAGAAGTGGAGAATGCAGAAGTTGTGATAACCACCTTGAATGGCCTCCCAGGATCATAGGATTCATTCAAGGAATGTGTTCCAAAAGGAAGTGATTACTTTCAGCAGACTCTGGGAAGAGCACACACAAGAAGAAGCTTGACTCATAATGAGAGAAAAGAAGATGGGAGCAACTGAAGATCAAGATTTCATGATTCAAAGAAGATACCTCAAGCAATGAGGAATATGAAGAACTTAATTCTTGAAGAACCTCTTATCCATCTTAAGCATTTGGATAAGAAATGATGCTATTATGAATGAAGAAGATGATGAACCTGAAAGAAGGAGTCTACCCATGAAAGAAATAAAGATAAGTATTCAATTGTCATTTCATGATATTGTTTTGTTATGCATTTGTTTATATTCAGTTCATGTATTATGCATGATAGAATGTTTGCATTAATGACAGTATACTACTGATATGCATGTGATGGGTAAGTAGCTCATGGTGCTATACAACTCTCCATTTCTACTTATCTAGAATGAAACCTCTTTGCTGACATATTGGATTAGTGCACAATCTCAATGATGTCTTGGTAGAGATGGAAGGCATCTAGAAAAGTTTTCGTGAGATATGGATGAATGTTGTATTGGCTAAAATAGTTGCATGATTATATCTTTATGCATCAGAATTTTCCATTGTGAATATGCCTTATGAAATTTTTCTAACCATACAAATGCATTTGACTTGTAGGAAAGATTGTGTACAATCACCTACAAGAAAAGAAGGATGAGACTTGTTCCGAAGAACAAGTGACGACAGTTCAAGAAATATTCCAAGATGATGAATAATATGACGCTGCTTTTAAAGAAATAAAGAGGCCTCAGAGACACTCCAGTTATGTGACACTGTTGAGTGACATCATTGATGCAGATCCTTCTAGCTATGAAGAAGTAGCCAAGAAGAAAGGGAAGGAGAATACCAGTTCAAGAAGAATGATATCTAGGATGCAGTATCAAGAGCTGAAGGGAAGTCTGTAATGTATTCCATATGGATCTACATGATCCATCATATAATAGATGGAAACATCATGGGATATAAGGCAATATTCATAGCACAAGACTTCTCACAGAAAGAAGGCATCGACTACGAAGAGACATTTGCAGCCACTAGAAGTTAAGGCACATGACAGGAAGAATCATGTGTGCAAATGAAAGAAGGCCTTGTACAAGCTCAGAAGACACCCATAGGATAACACATACATAAGGATCTTGAATATCACCTAGAGTGATGAAGATATTAACCTTTTCTACAAGGTTGGAGATGAAACCCTATAGAGGATGACAAGCTCATAGATGGGTGCGAGAAGAACTTTTGAAAAGGTTCAAGATAGAGGATCTTGGTCTCCAATGACCCTAGATGGATACATAGAATATTAGTAGCAGAGGAATATACTTGTCACTCTAGTACAAAATGTTTCAATGCATAGAGTATGAAATACAGAGGGAGAATGGTGCTCCACTTCAGAGGGAGTGACTGTAGAAGATCCTGAGGTTTGACATGGTACGACAAGATGGACGGCTTATTGAAGGCTCTAGGATTTACTGAGAGTAAAGCATATTCCAACCTTTTCTTCAAGGTTAAAGGCAGAATACCAGTGATTATCATGTTATATGTCGATGAATTGTTCCTAACAGGAAAAGAGGAACTCATTAAAGTTCCAAGAAGAGGAAGCTTTCTAGGCATGTAGGTGTGGCAAAATGCAGATGAAATCTCCCTGGGTCAAGGGAAGTATGCAGTAGAGATCCTGAAGACGTTCAGGATGATGGACTACAAGGCCATGACCACACTTATGGCATCGAACCTAAATATTTTGAGTGATGCTTCATCATATTTGGTTGATGCTACGATGTATCATCAGATGATTTGTTCCTTGATGTACCTGACGAATATGAGACCAAATATTATCTTTATTGTGAACACATTGAGACATGTTCACCTGATGGTTGCAAAGCATGTAGTGAGGTACCTGAAGGGTACAATTGAGTATGGGCTCAAGTATGAGGAAAATCAAAAGATTAACCTGGAAGGTTATGTGGATTCGGATTGGGCAGGCAGTGACATTGATAATAAGAGCACTTCAGGGTGTTGCTTCAGTATGAGATAAGGTGTGATCTCTTGGTTTAGCTGGAAGCAGTCCTGCATGGCATTGAGTATAGCCTAGAGAGGAGTATTGAAGCTCCAGTTTGTGATCTAGATCGAGATCTCTTGAAAGAGGGAGTTCTAGCATAGCCAGTGAAACAGGTTGTATAAGCATAAAAATCTTGAAGAAGCTCGTAGGTTGCTCAGACATAAACGATCTTGTAGGTTGTCCTCAGATGTAATCGGTCCTGGTGAAGCTCGCATGTTATCCTTTGACATAATCAACCCTAATGTGATTCTATGCTAGAAATGGCCAAAGTGAATTTTGAGTACTTCAGGGAGAAGCTTGGTGTTCTCCAGATAGAGGTTCTTTCCAAGGGGAAGTGGTGAGTTCGTGAGCTATTCTGACATGGTGGTAGGCGGGGCCTCCCATGGTCAGATGTAAGGGCTGAGCCATTTTGACATGGTGGTAGGAGGGTCCTCCCATGGTCAGATGTAAGTGCAGAGCCATTCTGACATGGTGGTAGGCGGGGCCTCCCATAGTTAGATGTAAGTGTAGAGCCATTCTGACATGGTGGTAGGTGGGGCCTCCCATGGTCATATGTAAATGCAGATCCATTCTAACCTGGTGGTAGGTGGGGCCTCCCATTGTCAGATGTAAGGGCTGACCCATTCTGACATGGGGGGAAGTTGGGCCCTCCTATGGTCAGATGTAAGGGCAAATCCATTTTGACATGGGGGTAGGTTGGGCCCTCCCATGGTTAGATGTAAGGGCTAATCCATTCTGACATGGGGGAAGGTTGGGCCCTTCCATGGTCAAATATAAGGGTAGAGCCATTATAAAATGGGGGTAGGCTCGTCCCTCCCATGGTCAGATGTAAGGCCTGGGCCATTCTGACATGGGGGTAGGTTGGGCCCTCCCATGGTCAGATGTAAGGGCTAGGCCATTTTGACATGGGGGCAGGCTAGGCCCTCCCATGGTCAGATGTAAGGGTTGGACCATTTTGACATGGGGGTAGGATGGGCCCTCCCATGTTCAGATGTAAGGGCTAGTCCATTCTCACATCAGGGCAGGACGGTCCCTCCCATGGTCAGATGTAAGTACTGGGCGAGCCTTTCTGATTGGTTCAAATATAAGTGTTGAAGAAGATGAATACCTACATGGAGGCTATCACAACAACATTTGAGCCCAAAATCCGATGGCAAAATCCAACGACATCTGACGTAAAGTACGATTGTGTCAGATTGCAATTATTAAAAGTACTATACGTTCCGAAATTTTTTTGTCATCCTGTAGAGTCGTCAAATTTTCAACTTTACAACCTTGTCGTAGGAAACTTGACGGCCTTGCCATAGGAAATTCGACGGCCTTTCTATCGAAAATTTGACGGTCTTGTTGTAGGAAATTCGATGGCCTCCTTGCTGTAGGAAATTCGACGGCCTTGCTGTAGGAATTTCAATGGCCTTGTCGTAGGAAATTCAATGGCCTTGCTGTAGGAAATTCAATGACCTTATCGTAGGAAATTTGACAACAGTTCGTTTGAAATTTGACAACTATTTTCATCATAATTTAATTAAATTTATAATTTAAATTATTTTTTATAATTTTAAATAGAAATGATAAATTATCATTCATTTTTATAATTTAAATTATAAATTTATTTTATTTTTATTAAAATGGAACTTTATTGTTTTTATTTTTTTATATTTGAAATTATGTTTACTTCTACATATTTAAAATGGTTAATAAAATATTTAATTATATATTTTTAAAATAATTATAATTATTTTTTATATTATTAAAAAATCATTTTTATTAATTATAATCAATTATTTACAACAAATACATATAGTATTTATAACCAATTAAACAATAATTTATAGCCATATACACTTTGGATATAGAAAACAATATTGAAATACAACCATACATCAAGTCATGAAAACCTACTTATGGCATATTCTACACATTATTGTGGATCATTATATGGGACCTCTTTGTAACAAGCCCTTAATGGATTATGTCCAACATGTTGTTGAGATACAAATGCTCTTATAAGTATGATAATTAGACATGCATTATACAATCTGGTTAGGTAGGGAATTAGACAATGTCAACTTGTATGATACAATATGGTTGGGTAGGGAAATTGACAATGTCTACTTAGGTATTCAAGTGTTAGTATTATAACATATGGAGTAGATACTATTGGTTCATTAGTGGAATCCCACATTAACATCAAAATAAAACAAAGTTTTGTTTAGTGGTTCATTAGCAGAAGCACACATGGACCTCAAAGGAAAACAAAGATTTCTACATACCAATTTTTAGAACTCAATAATGGGTTGTTGGAATACAAGGATGTTTTGTACAAAAAATGTTTAGAACTCAAAAATAAGTTTTTGGAATAGAAAGAATGGTGTCCACTGACATGAATAACATAATAAAGGCACGACGTGATTTGATGCAATTGAGGTTATGTGATTTGATGCCATTGACAAGATCATTTTTACCACACTTACAAATCAAATACAATTAATTGTGCCACCAATCAAGATGTCTTCAAATTCCTTCTTATGCCTAACTACTCCACCAACGTAAGGTTTGGCACCATCCACTTGAACTTGTAGAAAATACCTTGGACCACTCTTCCATATCAGTCGCCATTAATTTATCCACCATGAGGTATGTTGTTTAACAATATCACTTTGGAAATATCTTCAATTCCTCTTAGCTATCACTACATCTTTCACCTGTAGAGGATACATTGGACCACATCTCCATATCTGGTCTTGGTGTTTTCTCAACAAACTATGCCAAAATGAACTTACTCAAGGGTTTTGTTGCTTGAGTGCCATATGAAATGATATAATGAATATATTCAAGTAGAGTGAAGTTCTACAAAATGTGTGTCGAAACCCTACACCATGCTTGAGATCAACCATATGAACCCCTTAGTTAATGGGTGTTCCTCAAGATATGTGTATGACACTTGTGAATACAAGTGTGTGAAATAATCTCTTCAATATGAAAAGCGTTCCTCCAAATGTGAACAAATGGTGGTCATCATCATCATCATCATCATCATTGTCATGATCATCATCATCACCTTCATCCTCATCATAATCATCATCATCGTTGGCATCGACATCGACATCACCATATGGATGTGGCTTGAGATTCAAAGCTTAGAATTGGATGTGGCTTAATATTCAAAGCTTAGAATTGGATGTGGCTTGCGATTCAAAGCTTAGAATTGTATTTTTTTTTTAAGATCAAAGTATCTCAGTTTTTTGAATATTTGTAAGACAAGGTCCATCTGTCATTCTCCTCCCACCCTAGTTTGTTGTATTGATGAAGTGTTCAAGCTTATCATCCTTGTTTCCATCATCATCATCCTCATTCTTATCCTCATCATCATTGTTATCATCATCCTCATCGTCATCATCATCCTCATCCTCATCCTTATCATCACTATTATCATCATCATCATAGTCATTGTCATCATCATCGTCGTCGTCGTCATCATCATCATCATCATTATCATCAGTATCATCATCAACATCATCATTAGCATCATAGTCATCATCATCCTCAGCTTCGTCGTCGTCATCATCATCATCACCACCACCACCACCACCACCACCATCATCATCATCATCATCATCATCATCATTAGCATCCTCATCATCATCATCATCCTCGTCACCATCATCATCCTCATCACCATCATCCTAATCCTCATTTCCATCATCATCATCCTCATCATCACTGTTATTATCATCATAGTCATTGTCTTCGTCATCATCGTCGTCCTCAACATCATCATTAGCATCGTCATCATCATCATCCTCATCATTGTCATCATCATCATCATCATCATCGCCATCATCATCATCAGCATCATCGTCATCATCGTCATCATTGTCATCATCATCACCATCAGCATTAGCATCATCATCATCATCGCCATCAGCATCATCATCATCATCATCATCATCATCATCATCATCATTTACATCATCATCATCATCATCCTCATCATCGTCATCCTCATCCTCATCATCATCATCATCCTCATCGTCATCGTCATCCTCATCATCGTTATCCTCATCCTCATCATCATCATCATCCTCATCATCATCATCATCATCAACATCATCGACATCATGTCCATCATCATCGCCATCATCATCATCACCATCATCCTCATCATCATCATCATCATCATTACCATCATCATCATCAGCAACATCACCATCATCAGCATCATCATCGACATCATAATCGCCATCATCATCATCGTCAATATCATCATCATCATCATCATCATCATCGTATCATCGTCGTTGTCATCATAATTGACTTGTGATCATCATCACCATCATCCTCGGCATCATCATCATCGTCACCATCATCATCATCAACATCAACATCGACATCATCATCACCATCATCATCATTAACATCATCATCATCACTATCGTTATCATCATCACCATCATCATCATCATCACCATCATCCTCATGATGATGATGATGATCATCATCATCATATCATCACCATCACCATCATATCATCATGGTCATCATCATCATCATCATCATCATATCATCACCATCATCACCATCATCCTCAACATCATCATCATCATCACCATCATCATTAGCAGCATCAACATCGACATCATCGTCACCATCATCATCATTAGCACCATCATCATCATCATCACCATCATCATCATCATGAATGTGAATCAATGCATTGTTAAAAATTCCCATTATGTACAAATCCCTGAAATGCACTTCCTTCCACTACACCTCTTCCATGTACATGGTAGTCCTTTCCATGTACAAATCCTTGAAGTGATGATGATGATGATGTACAAATCATCACCATCATCATCATCGACATCATCATCGTCATCATCATCATCGCCGTCGTCGTCATCGAAGCTTCTTTTGCTCCTCCTTTCGCTTAACAGACTTGGATCACACAACGCATGCTTCACAGAAACAACTTCCTTAAGGCTGATTACAGGTAATTATGGAAGAATACAAATCTCTATATAATACTAAGTAATACACATGAAGATTGTGGAAGATCTTCAATTTGGTGAGGGAAGTTAAAACAATTTACAGTTCTTGGAAAGTTCAGTTTGGTTAGGTTTGATTCCATTTAGATTGCAAATGTTTGAAGTTAAAATGTTGTTTGGTGATAAATTGGACATGTGCTTCATTTGGCATCTTCACCCGCTCCAATGCACAATAAGTATTGTCTCATTAATCCCAAGTGATGGAGCCATTGCACTCACACATGGCTTCCTCTTCTCATTTCTTCCATCTGTGCTCACTTCAAAACTTATGGCCCTTGGTTTGGATTTTTGTAATGTTAGTGGGATCTGTCCAGAAAGAAAATGTTTTTTTGTGATTGATGTGATGCCTCTCACAATTAAGGACCGCAGGAAGACCACTTCCATCTTGAAACTGAATATAGATATCGCATCTACTTCTCATTTTTGGCCTTTTAAAAATGTTTCACTTTCTCTACTTACCATAGAATTTATGTTAATTCAATAATTTCACATAATGTCGTCCTCTTGAATTTCACAATGAAGTTTCACAGAGGTCATATTAGCATTTAATATGACAACTATAATTGTGTATAGCTCTTGAAATGTAAAAAAACTTCTTTTCTTAGTTGGTGAAAGCCAATTGTTCGATTTCTCTTTAAATCACATATTTGTTACAAAATAGTATAAGATAGATTCTTTTAGTTTCAAACAATATATATATATATATATATAGCTTCAAAGTAAACCATGTTGATGTAATTGTAACTTTGGAATATATTCACTTGTATTTATTATGTATTGTATCCCGATGTTTATTCCGGGAAGTGTTTGTAATGTAATTGAGTCATGTCATGCCCCGATGTTCCGATTGGGAGTTTCTATAATGTAAACAAGTCATGTCAAGTCATTGTGGGTAACCCTCCTATTGATCAAGGGTTAAAGTCCCTGCAGTTGCGGGGCCCTAGGGTTATTAGACTCTCCTAGTGAAGTTGACCCTAATGAGTTATTGTCAAGTCGAGAATTAGTATAAATAGAGAGTGAGCCTCTCTATTTATCACACACTCACTCACACTCAGTTGTAGTGCATATCTGAGGGAGAAGAAGTTGTTGTGGCTAGAAAGAAATAGGCTACTGCTATCAGGATATCATCTTACTATTTTGGGGTTTTACTTTTCTTGTTGATTCTATCTCTGAGGAAGTTGCGGGATTTTCTCCATTTATGGTTTCCCCAAGGAAAAACATTGTGTTCATTGTCTCTTGTGTTTGATTGTTGTGCTTGTTATTCTCTCAGTTAAAGATCCTAATATAATGCTAGCTTAAATGTTAAAAATCTAACATGGTATCAGAGCTAACCTGAGAAGAAGACACTGTGCAGCTGCGGGAACTAGGGATTCCTACTTTTTGGATCTCTCTCCACAAATTTTCAGAAAAAGAAGGTTGGGCTGACTCTCCTTCCTAGGGCGCATATTTTTGTCGAAACTGAAATTAGGGCTTTCCACATAAGTGGAATTTTTTAGTGAACCCAGGCCTGGATTGATCTCCTCCTCAAAATCGAAGTTTAGAGATCAAGATCAAAGCATTTGGTTGGACAAAACTCCGGGAAAGTAAAACCCTAATATGCTCCTAAACCGACACTACAAAAATTCATCTCCAAATCCATAT
>LPNX010910806.1:465789-478259 GCA_001517045.1 Pseudotsuga menziesii | reverse complement strand
TTGAGGTTCTCAGTTAAGATGTCTCATCATACCAAGCTTGATGAAAAGCTTGAGGGAGCTGATAACTTCCGAGCTTGGAAGTATAGGATCTCCCTGGTCATGGAAGAAAATTAGTTGGACTCCTACATCAATGAGGAGGTTCCAGTTCCATAGGAAGATGAGGCTAAGGCCTTACATAAGAATAATTTGGTTATGGCTAAGAGGATTATTGCTGATTCAATCAAGGATCAGCTCATACCACAGGTGTCCTCACTCAAGACACCTAAAGCTATATTTGATGCCCTAACCAAACTGTTTGAAGGGAAGAACATAAACCAGAAGATGACTTTGAGGAACCAGTTGAAGAATGTAAAGATCCAGAATGAGGAGACCATCCAGTCATACTTTACAAGGGTCTCCCAGATCAAACAACAACTTGAAGTAGTAGATGAAAAAGTGGAGAATGCAGAAATTGTGATGACAACCTTGAACGGTCTCCCTAGATCATCGGATTCTTTCATCCAAGGAATCTGTACTAGGAAGAAGCTAATCAAGTTCAGTAGACTATGGGAAGAATGCTCACAAGAAGAAGCTCAAATATCATCTCGAGAAGAAAAGATTGGAAGTGAATACCAAGCTCTCACAGTACACTCCAAGAAAGGTAGAAGGGAAAATCATCATCACGAAGGTAAGCATTCTCATCAGGAAGATAATTTTGTGAAAAAGGATCCATCCAAACTCAAATCTTATACATGTGATGAAAGAGTACACTTTGCTATAAATTGTCCCATGAATAAGAGTGGATCTAAGAAGAAGAATAACTCCAAAATAAGATATCATGCTCACACTACTAAGGATGATGATCCTCCCAGAAAGAGAGTAAAACAAGAAAGTGAAGACTCTTCAAGTGATGAAGAATATGTTCTGATCTCTGCTCTCACGGGAACTGTCACAAATGGAAGCAAAGATTGGCTTATTTATAGTGGGGATTCCAAACACATGATAGGATTCAAGGAATCCTTTGAGAAACTATCCGAACATAATTCACCCCATAAGGTGAAACTTGGGTATGACTACCAATATCCCATAAAAGGTAGTGGTATAGAAGGCTTCCACATGTGCACTACAGAGCACTACCACTTGCAAGCATGGAGTCTACAAAGGATGTGTGAAAGGAAAGAACACAAAGAAGACATTTCCAAGTAGCGAAAGAAAAGAAAAAGGAATCTTGGAAATCATTCACTCCGATGTATGTGGTCCAATGTCATCCAGTTCTTTAAGCAGGTATGTATACTATGTTTCTTTTATTGATGATTTTTCTAGGAATACATGGATATGCTTTATGAAGAACAAAGATGAAGTTTTCAGCAAGTTCAAGGAATTCAAAGCCTTGATCGAGAACCACACAGAAAATAAGATCAAGACCTTTCTATCAGATAATGGCGGAGAATTCACATCAAATGAATTCAAAGAGTTATGCAAATATTCAGGGATTAAGGGGGAGTTATCCACTCCATATAATCTACAGCAGAATGGGGTTGCAGAAAGGAAGAATAGAACTATCATGGAAGTTGCAAGAGAAATGCTTCATGATCAAGATCTTCCCATGCATCTATGGGCAGAAGCTGTCAGAACAACGGTGTATGTACAGAACCATACTCCACACTGAGTACTCAAGAACAAGACACCTGAAGAAGTCTTTTCCAGTAAGAAACCAGAAGTCAACCATCTCAGAATATTCGGCTGTCCAGTGTACATACACATTCTGAAAGAAAATAGGACAAATTTAGATCCTTCAGGAAAGAAGGGCATATTTGTGGGATACTCTAAAAGCTCGAAGGATTATAGAATATACTTCCTAGGATTCAAGAAGATCAACATCAGCATGGATGTAACATTTGACGAAGACTCAACTTACAATAAATCCAGAAAGAGACCTGCTAAAGATCATGAAGAAACAGAAGCACCTAGAATTCATGACACAACCATGAACAAAGAAACTCAAGAAGAAGATAGAGAATGAATTTGAACAACCTCAAGAACCTATAGATCCACCTCAGGAGAAAAATCCTCACAAGAGGAAACCTGCTTGGGTACGAGAAGCTATCCAAGGTACAGAAAGATATGGGCCTCCAGAAGAAAATCACAGAGAAAGAAAGAGGACCAGGTCCTGCTCTGGGTATGTAGCTTTATTATGTGACTTTATCAATAACGAACCTTCCAACTATGAAGAAGCAGCAAAAAGGAAAGGATGGAAGGATGCTATGATTGAAGCGTATCAATCGATCATGAAGAATGATGTTTGGGATGTTGTCCCAAGACCAGAAGGGAAGTCTATTGTAACTTCCAAATGGATCTACAAGATCAAGCATGCTGCAGATGGCAGCATAGAGAAATATAAAGCAAGATTCATGGCTCGTGGCTTCTCACAGAAAGAAAGAATAGATTATGAAGAAAATTTTGCACCTGTAGCAAGATACACTTCCATCATATCAGTACTTTCTCTGGCTGCAGTGATGAAATGGAAGATACACCAAATGGATGCGAAGACTGCTTTCTTGAATGGTGTAGTGGAAGAGGAAGTGTATGTAGAGTAGCCACTCAGCTTTGAGACACATGACAGGGAGTCTCATGTGTGTAGACTGAAGAAAGCCCTGTATGGTTTGAAACAAGAACCCAAGACATGGTACAGCAGAATTGATGGCTTTCTATCTAGTTTGGGCTTTACCAAAAGTAAAGCAGATTCCAACCTTTACTACAAGGTTGAAGATGCTAACCCAGTGATACTCCTACTGTATGTAGATGATATGTTTGTAATAGGTATGGATGGGCTGATTGCTAATACGAAGAGTAAGATTGATGCTAAGTTCGAAATGAAGGACTTGGGTATGATGCACTATTTTCTAAGCAATGGAGGTGTGGCAGAATGTGGATGGAATCTTCCTCGGACAAGGGAAGTATGCAGTAGAGATCCTGAAGAGGTTTGGGATGATGGACTGCAAGGCCATGACCACACCTATGGCATCTAACTTGAAGCTATTGAGTGATGCTTCATCAGAATTGGTCGATGCTATGAGTTATCATCAGATGATTGGGTCCCTTATGTACCTAATGAACACACGACCAGATATTTGCTTTGCTGTGAACACCTTGAGCCAGTTCCTGAAAGATCCAAGACATGTTCACTTGATTGTTGCAAAGCATATTCTAAGATACCTGAGGAGTACAGTTGATTATGGGCTCAAGTATGAGGCAAATCAGAAGATTAACCTAGAGGGTTATGTTGATTCAGATTGGGCATGCTGTGCTATCGATATGAAGAGCACTTTAGGGTGTTGCTTCAATATGGGATCAGGTGTGATCTCTTGGTTTAGTAGGAAGCAATCCTGTGTGGCACTGAGTATAGCTAAAGTAGAGTATGTCGCAGCTTGTTCAACTAGTTGTGAGGTAGTATGGTTGAGGAAACTATTGTCTGATTTATTTGATCTCTAGTTGGATGCTACTTGTATATATTGTGACAACCAGAGTTGTGTGAAGTTGTCGAAGAACCTAGTGTTCCATGACAAGTCAAATCATATCGAGATCAAGTATCACTATATTAGGGATATGGTGCAGTAAGGAGCAGTGAAGCTCCAATATGTTGTGACAGATGAACAAATAGTTGATGTGTTGACAAAGCCATTAGCAAGAGTGAAGCTTGAGTACTTCAGGGAGAATATTGGTGTTCTCTAGATCGAGGTTCCCTCCAAAGGGAAGTGATGAGTCCGTGATACATTCTAACATGGTGAGAGGATTGGTTCCTTCTATGGTCAGATGTAAGGGCTGAGCCATTCTGTCATGATGAGAGGATTGGTTCCTCGCATGTTAGATATGAGTGATAATCCATTCTGATGTGACTGTAGGATTGGTTCCAACATGATCAAATATAAGCGTTGAATTCCATTCTTGGAATGGAGGCACCTGGTCAATTACTAGGAATACTCAGTCTGGGATTGAGGGCCATCCTAATACTAGGAATTCTTGGTTTAGTAGGAAGCAATCCTGTGTGGCACTGAGTATAGCTAAAGCAGAGTATGTCGCAGCTTGTTCAACTAGTTGTGAGGTAGTATGGTTGAGGAAACTATTGTCTGATTTATTTGATCTCTAGTTGGATGCTACTTGTATATATTGCGACAACCAAAGTTGTGTGAAGTTGTCGAAGAACCTAGTGTTCCATGACAAGTCAAATCATATCGAGATCAAGTATCACTATATTAGGGATATGGTGCAGTAAGGAGCAGTGAAGCTCCAATATGTTGTGACAGATGAACAAATAGTTGATGTGTTGACAAAGCCATTAGCCAGAGTGAAGCTTGAGTACTTCAGGGAGAATATTGGTGTTCTCTAGATCAAGGTTCCCTCCAAAGGGAAGTGATGAGTCCGTGATACATTCTAACATGGTGAGAGGATTGGTTCCTTCTATGGTCAGATGTAAGGGCTGAGCCATTCTGTCATGATGAGAGGATTGGTTCCTCGCATGTTAGATATGAGTGATGATCCATTCTGATGTGACTGTAGGATTGGTTCCAACATGATAAAATATAAGCGTTGAATTCCATTCTTGGAATGGAGGCACCTGGTCAATTACTAGGAATACTCAGTCCGGGATTGAGGGCCATTCTAATGTGACTATAGGATTGGTTCCTACATGATCAGATGTAAGTGCAGATCCATTCTGATGGACTGTAGGATTGGTTCCTACATGATTAGATGTAATTGCAAAGCCATTCTGAGGCGATTGTAGGATTGGTTCCTACATGATTAGATGTAAGTGCAGAGCCATTCTGAGGCGATTGTAGGATTGGTTCCTACATGATCAGATGTAAGTGCAGAGCCCTTTTGACATGTAGGTAGGATTGGTTCCTTGCATTTTCTAATGTAAGTGCTGGGCCTTTCTGAAATTGGTTGTCAGATGTGAGTGCTGGCCCTTTCTGACAGGGTTGTGGGATGTGTTCTCACATGGTCATATGTGAGTGTTGGGCGTGCCTTTCTAATATGATTATAGGATTGTTTCCTACATGATTAGATGTAAGTGTTAGGGGGGGCATTCTGACTTAGGGTCAGATATAAGTGCTGGAAAAGACCTACATGGAGGCTAGGCCTACAACCAGCATGAAAAAGGGTTGGATTTGTAGAACTTCCTATGACGAGAAGAATCAAGAGATAGCACCCATGATGATGATCCAACAGAGATGTTCCAGAAGCAGAGATGATCCAGATCGAGTGATGATCCAGATCTAGTGATGATGATCTAGATCCAGTACTGATGATCCAGACCCAGATGAAGATGAATTGAAGATGAAGATGACTTGAAGATGAAGAGGACCCGATGATGATCCAGATGATACAGAGAAGAAGACTTGTGCTGATAAATTGTGTCGAAAGAATAGATTCCTAGTTAAGAGGGAATGTTTATGTAATTGTAACTTCGAAATGTATTCACTTGTATTTCTTATGTATTATACCTCGATGTTTGTTCTGGGAAGTGTTTGTAATGTAATTGAGTCATGGCATGCCCCAATGTTTCGATTGGTAGTTTCTATAATGTAAACAAGTCCTGTCAAGTCATTGTGGGTAACCCTCCTATTGATCAAGGATTAAAGTCACCACAGTTGCGGGGCCCTAGGGTTATTAGACTCTCCTAGTGATGTTGGCCCTAGTGAGTTATTGTCAAGTTGGGAATTAGTATAAATAGAGAGTGATCCTCTCTATTTATCACACACTCACTCACACTCAATTGTAGCGCATATCTGAGGGAGAAGAAGTTGTTGGGGCTAGAAAGAAAGAGGCTACTGCTATCAGTAGATCATCTTACTATTTTGGGGTTTTACTTTTGGTGTTGATTCTATCTCTGAGGAAGTTGCGGGGTTTTCTCCATTTATGGTTTCCCCGAGGAAAAACACTGTGTTCATTGTCTCTTTTGTTTGATTGCTGTGCTTGTTATTCTCTCAGTTAAAGATCATAATATAATGCTAGCTTAAATGTTAAAAATCTAACAAACCAAAGACATGTAACTTACTCAATGTTTATATAACTAAAAACACAAGCAAATTCTAACTGTTTGGTTCAATTATGTTTTAAGTGCTTTTTTTTAATTTTATATTTGTTTGTGTTTAAACTACGAGCTTTTATAGCGTTTTTCACTATGTATGTTTTTCCTCCTTCCTGATTAAATAAAAATATTATACAATTTTTTTTTGTTTATTAAAAACAAAAATACATATAAATTTACACATTATCATTTATATTCTATACCATTAATCAACTTGCTAAATCATAGTTTTGAAAAATAATTTCGTTCATTTTAAACATTATTTTTTGTTCATTTTAAACATATCGAAATTTCATTCATTTTAAAATTACCATGCTTATTTTCCGTGTTTCATTTCCCCCACTTTGGGGTATGGTACTTAGTATCATTAATTTAAAATTATGTCTTTAATAATAATTAACTTTGGGGCAATTTCTTCCCACTAAATGGACAAGAAAAGAAAAATGTCATTCCTCTGATCGATGTTCCTCCCTGAAATCACAATTCCTTTGACCGCCAAAATTACAGGCTACTGACCGATCAATCGAGGAGAAGGAGGAAGAAGCTAGGCACGGTGAAAGCCCAAATGGCAAGGGAAATGTTCATCCACTGTTTCCTGAAGAAGAAGAGTGACGCCCTCATGATGCAGTTTGAATAGATTTTGAAGCACATCATGGCCACGAAGGAATCCATGGGAAATATCATGATGGCCCTAGGAATTCTCCCTCATGGAGGCCAAGTACACTGTGGGAGAAAAAAAACAAGAAAATCGTTAGGGATATTGTGAAACCTACTACAATTAGGAGAATCTGGCCAGTGTCGAGATCCCCAAATTCAAGTACTATTCAGAGGCAGGAAACGGTGAGAAAGGATCCACTAGAAGGAGCAACGATTTCATAAAGGATCCACTAGAAGGAGCAACGATTTCATACACCTTGCCCATGGTGGGAAGTGGCTATAGTTATACTGATTGGTTTACATAAATTCCATTGGAATCCTGGTGGAGGTGGATTCATTGCAGACTTTGTTTCTAACCCTCAAGGCCACAAATCGCAAGATTAGTGCGCTCAAGAATGTGGTAAAGCTCGGGCTGGAGAATACTATTAGATTTATCAAGTGGCAGCATCATGAGTTGGAGAGGGAGGATTTCCTGAAGCTCAAAAACATTTAGATTCACAAGAAGTGGGATCTCGAAAGGAAAATGCAGAGTACCAAGAATTTTTTCGACGAGCAAGATCTAGAGAATTTTTCACTTCAGAAGGGGATTTCGATGGGGGATGCAGGCAATTTGTTTTCCATGGAGACTAAAAATGGTGAGGATATTATTTTCTAGAGAGGTAATAGAAACTAAAACCCACAATCCTTATTTTCTACAACAGAAAGTTGTGTAATTTTTACCCTAATAAAACATTTGGAATATGAGGGCCTTGGGAAAGAGCTGGGACGATCCCACTATGGCATTGAAGGAGTAGAATAAATGTACCTCCAAGAACAAGGTGGACCTTAAGTATGCCTTGCGTGCCCATGTTATTTCATTTTATCCATGTATATGTATTGGTCAGGATGGTAAAGTTTTCTTTGCCTCACAACAACTATAATGCATAATAACTGGTGCTCCCAAATTTTGATTGTCATTAAATCATGATGTTCAAATAAATACTTAGAACATTATTTTGTATATCAACCATAGTTGCAATACCTTGCCAAGAAGTGCTTGAGTATTATAAATCGAGGGGTTTCCTGTTCATCCTGTTTAAATATTGTGTTCATTACAGGTTTGAGACATTTGGATCGAGTACCCCGTACAGGCCTACAGAGGATGTTGCTTTTGTAGTAGCCCAATTTTACCGGAGAGGAGGAACATTTCAGAACTATTGCATGGTGGAGTTTGGTCTTCTTTTGTCTTAAGCAATATTATATTTATGTTTTTACTAGCACAATAACCCATGATTTATCATGAAACATACCCCTCCCCAACCCTTAAACACCCGGTTTCTCTCAATGGAACAAATGGACATCTTATTTACCTTATTTTTTTATGTTGCAGTACCATGGAGGTACAAAATTTGGCCAGAAAACTGGAGGCCCATTCATTACCGCCAGTTATGACTACGATGCACCAATTGGCGAATATGATATGCAAGAGTTTCCACTGCCAAATTATGTTCTACAGTGAAAGAGTATATAAATATACTTAAAACATTTTACATTGAAAAATGTTTTCTGGTTTAATTATCCTAATTCAACAGTGTGAATTTAGGAACCATTAGTAGCCAAATTTCTAGTTTTTCCTTTTAATTATGAAACAATGAGTAACAATGTAATTTTTACAGGGAATATAAGGCAACCAAAGTGGGGGCATCTGAAAGAGTTGCATAAATATTTAAAACTATGTGAACCTACTCTAATTCACAGGGACGTGAATGTCACTTCATTTGGGAAACACCTTGAGGTTTGTTCATCTATTGAGAATTTTTTCTGTAAGATTAACTATTTATATGGGTATTAATATTATGATTATAAGACATAATACTATTGATTACAATCTCCTAGAGGCTTTGGGATAACTGGCACTTATTTCTGGTTATTTTTTTATTTGAATTGATTAAAATTATGGTAGAATTCATAGTTCCTCCACAATCCTAGTTATTTTTAGGTAGGAACTTTGTTTCTGGGGTTTTGGCCCTCTCTGACTTGACCCAAAACCTTAAAATCTAAAAAAATGAATGGATGGAACAAAGTTTGCTAGCCAAAATTGGGGTATTTTGTATACTTATCTAAAAGTAGTTTAGATGGAACCAAGTGACTGACTTTAGGCATCAAATATTGTGGATATGCAGGCAACAATATATTCTAAAATAAGTTCAAGAATATGTGTTTCCTTTCTCAATTTCAAAGGCCGTAAGCATGTTGCAACCGTGCAATTCAATGGAAACTCTTATCATCTACCTGCTTGGTTTGTCAATGTCTTTCCATACTACAAAAATGTGGTCTATAACACTGCAAATGTTAGTGATAATTTTTTTTATTGATGAATGCCAGTAGAAGAGTCGAGGAAATCGCCAAAGTTACATGAATATATAAGGCTTCTTATTAGATTTATGTATGTAATGTTCAGGTTAGTATACAAACTTCCCTAATGGGAATGGAGCAAGTAAGCATGGAGTTTCTTTATTCTGTTGAAACATCAAGCGGAGATACATGAAACTTATCGACAAGCTGGTCATAGAGAAAAGAAGATGCTGGAATTTGGGGACAAGACCATTTCTCTACCCATGGCTTGTTAGAGAAGCTAAACACGTTTATGGATAAAAGTGATTATCTATGGTATACAATCATGTATGATATCTGCTGCTACAGGGACTATAATAGAGTTTCATAATATAATTTCAATCTAGTGATCTCCATAGGAACTTATGGTTAACTTCTGCATTCTGAAGATCTGTTAAAAAAAATGATTTTTTTCTTCTCAAATTTGCTTGGATCATGATTTTGTATGCAGTGTCAATATCGATGAAAATGAACCCTTTTTAAAGAATGGAATCCAATTGATTTTGCATGTGGGAACACGAGGACATACACTTCATGTGTTTATCAATGGAAATTTTTTTGGTGAGTTGTATGTTACTATTTCTATATAATTTGTAGAGCATATGCCTTGTGCTCTCAGGGAATTAAAAACTGATTATAAACACAATGTTTTGCAGGAACTCGGACTGGAAATAATCAAAACAATGGGTTTACCCACCCTGAAAATCGATATATAGAACCAAGGTTGGGAGGTTTTTGCACTCTTGAAAAACATTTAGTGCACTTATATTTTTAATAAAGATTTTATTTGATCTCCTTACAATAAAATATTGAAATGAATCCTAAAATTCTGAAATATTTGTGGGATTAGAAATTACAATATATTTAAACAATTGGAACACCGACAAATTAAGGAGTTTGCTAGTCTTTTTATTTTGGACTTTTTAGGTCATTTTTGCTAGAATCCAGCAATAAATCTTTGTGTTGAAATTGGGAGTGTTCATTGTTCACATTATATTTTTATTGCAAAAATGGAATCAGCACCTTCAGAAACTACTGGGCATTTGGATTATGCAATTTTGATTACATATATCTACAAATTTCTTCAGAAACCTCTGGACACTTGGATTATGCAATTTTAACAATTCCAGACCAATTTTGACAAAAAAAAATTGTAAAAAAAATCCAAAAGATATAACATTTAACTTTAACCTAATTTATGCAACTTACATATAACACATAACATATAACATTTAACTTTAACTCATAGTTAATGCATAGACACAAAAATTGGGAAGATGTTATATAAATTACAAGTACACTCGAGACAGAATAAATATGTGCATACTATTTTTCCAAAGCTAAAGCCAATTTCCAAATTATGATGAAACTAAAAGCATTGAACCAAAAAAAAAACTCGACAAGCTGGTCATAGAGAAAAGAAGATGTTGGAATTTGGGGACAAGACCATTTCTCTGCCCATGGCTTGTTAGAGCAGCTAAACACGGTTATGGATAAAAGTGATTATCTATGGTATACAATCAGGTATGATATATGTTGCTACAGGGACTATAATAGAGTTTTAGAATATAATTTCAATCTAGTGATCTCCATAGGAACTTATGGTTAACTTCTTCATTCTGAAGATCTGTTAGAAAAAATGATTTTTTTTCTTCTCAAATTTGCTTGGATCATGATTCTATATGCAGTGTCAATATCGATGAAAATGAACCCTTTTTAAAGAATGGAAGCCAATTGATTTTGTGTGTGGGAACACAAGGACATACACTTCATGTGTTTATCAATGGAAATTTTGTAGGTGAGTTGTATGTTACTATTTCTATATAATTTGTAGAGCATATGCCTTGTGCTCTCAGGGAATTAAAAACTAATTATAAACACAAAGTTTTGCAGGAACTCAGACTGGAAATTATCAAAACACTGGGCTTACCCACCCTGAAAATCGATATATAGAACCAAGGTTGGGAGGTTTTTGCACTCTTGAAAAACATTTAGTGCACCTATATTTTTAATCAAGATTTTATTTGATCTCCTTGTAGAAATTCATGCCAACAGTAGATTAATTTTACCCACAACAATTATCAATTGATCATGCAAAATTGCTAACAATGGAGACTGAATATGGAGCTGTAACACAAAATTATATTAACTGAGTGTACAATAGCCAACCCTGTAATAACATAGGTTTCTGAATATATAGAATACATCAAGAGGTCGAATGCATAAGGAGGCATCCAAAACTAGCATAAAGCAGGCTTACTCAAAATAGGCAAATCCCCCATAGGTGTAAAAAGCTGATCCCAAATCTGTCATGGAGCTCACGAATTGGCAAGGGTGCATGGGCAAGCTAAAGAGTAGTGGAATGGCAGCTCATACATGCTTTTGCATGGAGAAAAGAGTGGAGTATGAAGAGGACAAAAAATTATTTCACCTCACCTAGTCTTGCTTTCCTATGTGCCTTAAAACAATGAAAAAGCAGGCAATAAAGCAGAAAAAGCAGAAGGGCACCTAGGAGGCCAGGAATAAAGCAGATTTGATTCCTAAGGCTTTCCCAAGTGCTACATGAGTCAAATATGGCAAGTTTTACCTCTATGGATAGGCAATTAACAACTTGCACAAGGTGGGACACATGAACTAGGCAAATAAGACAAAAATAAATGAATTAATGTCTAAGTGGGAAACTATGGGTTGATTATTCTAACACCCCCCCTTAAGCCTGAATTTATGAGTAATAAATCAAAAATATAGGGCCTAGCAACAAGGCTTAGTCACCCTTTTACATACTACAAGTCCATATGAAACAAGGAAAGAGGCAAAACCAACTTGGGAAAATCCTCCCTTAAACATGGACTGTAAAACAAAATTGTAGAATCTTGTCTCCAATCATGCCTTTACAGCATGATCAGCAATCCCCAATAGTGATTTGAGATTACTGAAGGTCTTCTCACAAAATGCTTTGGTGAAGATATCAGCTACTTGTTCTGAAGATGAACAAAAGAGTAGGTGAATGGTGCCATCATGCACAAGCTCTCTGATGTAGTGCATGTGAATCTCAATGTGTCTGGTTCTCTGCTTCTGAACTGGATCTTTGCAGATTCGAATGGTACTATGGTTATCACATTAGATGGTAGTTGAGTACTCAGGTTAGAAACCACACTCTCCAAGTAAACCCTGCAACCATAAACACTGATTTGCTGCATTAACAACTCCTCTGTACTCAGCTTCTGTAGATGAGAGTGCAATGGCACTCTGTTTCTTGCTTGACCAGCCGATTGGCCCTTCTGCAAGCATGAACACATACCCTGAAGTGGACTTTCTATCTGTGCTATCACCTTCCCAATCACTGTCAGTAAATCCAATCAAATAAAGA
>LPNX010910806.1:413460-464851 GCA_001517045.1 Pseudotsuga menziesii | reverse complement strand
ATATAGCCTTGTAATTCAGTGGTGAACCATCAGCAGCAAATTTGGTCTTATAGACCCACTTACACTGTACTAGTTTTCTCCCTGGAGGAAGATCCACTAGTTCCCATCTGTTGCTCTTCTGGAGTGAACTGAACTCCTCCTTCATGGAAGCTTGCCATCTTGGATCTCCTGCTACTTCTTCATATGTTTTAGGATCAGACTCCACCATCAAATAGAATTTTTCAGCAAACATAGGATCCTTCATGCACAGACCACTCTCAAATTGAGATCTAGTCCTCCTTGGGTCATTGGGATCCCCAGCTAGCTCTCCTGCTGCATGTAGTGTCTTGGCTACCTATTTAGGCCTTGTGGGGCTGTTTGGGTCTGCAATAAACTCATCTCCATCAGAAAAATCAGAATCAGCATGTTCAACAAACTCTTTACTTACTTCTTGAGGTTCAGGTGGTGAAGAGGCTTCACCAACTTCCACTTCTGCAAGGGGTTCTTCTTCAAGCTGAACACACCTTTCAATGAAGGATTTATTTGTGCTCAAGTTTATCAACTTGTACCCTTTTGAATCTTTAGAGTATCCAACAAAAATACACTCTTGGCTTTGGGGCTGCAAATCCTTCCTCTTCTCTGTCGGGATTCTAGCCCATGCCTTTGAGCCAAAAATCCTGAAATGGGTCACATCTGGCTTGTGCCCACTCCATGCTTCAAAAGGAGTCATGCCATCAAGATTTTTGTGAGGCACCCTATTCTGAATATAGGCTTCATAGTTGATAGCTTCGGCCCAGTACTTTGGTGGCAAAGTTTTGGCCTCCATCATGCATGTTACCATCTCCTTCAGTGATATGTTCTTCCTCTCAGCAACACCATTTTGCTGTGGTGTGTAGGGGATAGAATGCTGCATCTGAATACTTGCATCTGCACAATAGTTAATAAACTCATACTTGACATACTCACCACCATTTTCAGATCTGAGGACCTTGAGTTTCCTTCCACACTGGTTTTCAACCAAAGCCTTAAAGACTTTGAATAGGCCAAAAAATTCAGACTTGTGTTTCATGAAGTGAACCCAACAATACGTGGAAAAATCATCAATAAAGGTCAATGCATATTTGTCCTGACTCATGGACATATGAGGGAATGGACCAGCAACATCACTGTGAATCAGCTCGAGGGGTGCAGAGGTTCTCTCATGACTAGCTTTCTCAAACTTATGCTCTGGGTGTTTTCCTAGGATACAGCCTTAGCAGACTCCTTTGGAAAATTTTATCTTGGGCAGCCCTATGACCATTTCTTTCTCACTAAGATCAGACAGATACTTGTAATTTAGATGGCCAAATATTTCATGCCATAGCTTGCTAGCTTCATTAGCATGGATAAGAAGAGCAGAGGGGTTTGAGTAAGGTAGGAAGTGTGAAAACATGTATACCTTTTGAGCATGATTCGCTACTCCTTTTGCAATGACTCTACCACTTGAGATTTCTATGATCTCAACTTCATTGGGGGAGAATATGACTTTCTTAGGAGACCCAGTGTGCGTCATCTGGTACACTGATAGGAGGTTGGAGGCGAGACCAGGGACATACAGCACATTGCTGAAATTACCATGATCAAGATCTATCCTTCCTTTGCCTTTACTTTCAGTGAGAGAGTCATCTCCCAGTACAATAGATGGTCCTTTCGACATATCCAGTGAGGAGAATGCCTCCTTAGTCAAAACCATGTGTCTTGAAGCTCCAAAATCTATGATAAAACTGGGTGAACTTGATGTGCCAGCAACTAGAGCATGAACTCTCTCTCTGTCATCGGAACTTGATCCTCCTTCTCTCTTCTTTGAGCTTTCTGGAAGGGAGATGCCATTCTTCTCCAGGAGATTGGTCAGCATATCAATCTGCTTTTTCATACAAGAGCTTTCGGTGTGATTGCCCTTCGAACAGTATGAGCACTTGTTCATTTCACCTTTGTTTTTCTTCTTCTGGGAATTTTTCTTGGGTCCTTGTTGATCTTCTGGAGACTGTTTCTTGTCTCTGTTTTGCTCAGGTGGCTTTTTAGCTTTATTTTTGCTTTTTGAATCCACCCTCGAATCTCCAACAATCAAAGCTTGATCTTTGGATGGTTTGATGGTGCCCATCATCACCAGCTTGTCCTGTTCTTATGTGAGAGATTCCATGAAATCTACAAGGCTAGGCATCTTCCAAGTTCGAGCTGTGAGTTTTGTGGCATAGAAGGTCGAAACAAAGACTAAGTAGTCAGGTCCTAGCTTTGAGAGGATGGCCAATACGAGCTGATCATCTTTCTTTTTGATACCACACTGCTTCAGCTGCAAAACTAGTGCTTTGAACTTGGAGAAATATCGCTGCAGGGATTCAAAGCTACTGGGACTCAGAGAAATCAGCTCATTTTAAATCTGATGTCCCCTCATCTCATATGTCTTTCCAAAAATATCAGAAAGCTTCTCCCATACTTGTTCCGGTGAAGTTAATCCATCGAGATGGAAAAGGAGGTCTCGGGAAATACTGAGACATAGGAGGCCATAGGCTTCATCTCTCCGATTGTGCCATTTGATCTTCTCTGCAGTAACATTGGGCTCTGCTTCTGTAGCCATAGTCACCCTGTAGAGGCCTTTCGCTCTCAACAAGATCTCCATCTTGATACTTTACTAAATCTTTTTCCTGGGGAAGCCTACAAAAACTTGGCTCTGCAGTGCTTAACAGAGGCATGCTTCTGTAATTCATATTTATTATTTTAATCAATAATGTATATGAATTCTTCTAGTTGCTTGTGTCCATCAAATCTCAATTTCCTTTCCCATGTCGTAGATGCATGTTTCTCCAAGTTCATTGGTTTTATTTATCCAACTTTTATCACTGATTAGTCATTGTTTGGCTCAGGCTGCAACGCTAAATTTTGGATATTTTTATGATGCACAATTTGTTAATATTTATACTATATGCTATATTTACATCACAGTTGCAAGTAGTCTATTAGAATTTCAGATAAGGTACCTTTAAACCTCTTCCATCAAGCTCTGGATTAGACCCACATACATCTTAACCTTCAATTGACTTTAAGCCTCATGTGACATTCACTTTCAGATCCTCTGTAGGTAAAAAATTCCCTGTCTAATATAAAGGAAGGTTCCAACACTTCATAAAAAAACATTGGTCACATTAAGGTATGAAATTATAGGGATTTTTTGTTGTGAATTATTTTGATCCAGTATTGTCTACACTCCTGGCCTTAGTTTTGGCTCTTTTGCCTCTGTCAATTGTTCTAGCAATTCCTTACTTAACTTAAAGATAGACTTCACTAGATCCTCCTCACTTTCAGTGAGAAATATACTGAGTCCTCCTCCTACATCATGTGCCAATCCCTTCTCCCATTACATTATCACGGGAGTATGTTACAGTCAAGGATTTAGGCATACAATGAAGAATATTTGTTATTATCGTTCACCGATTCTTCTATGTGTAATGCATTCCCAATATTTTTTCTCTGATTGACTATAAGATATTGTTGCCTTGGAGGATCTAAAACCATGATATTGTGATGTTGTATGAAGCCTCTATACTTCTTGTAATGATACTATGACATGGATTCCTGCTTTGGATCAGTGGAGCCCTGCTTCACAGATTCCTTGAGATTGCACCCCTGAACAATTGGTTGACTTGTAGTTATCCTCATAAAAAGTGAATTACCTGCTCATTTCCTCTTCCTCTATCTGTAGTTAACAATGTCCGATAACTTATCTCTTACTTTTTGACAAGCAATTCTATTGACACGTAAAATTTGTTCTCAACTTTCTTGATTTACCTTGAATATTGTGAAATGTATATCACGTTTTTATTTTTGTTGCATGCAATTTTTTGTGTCTGCTCCTCTAAGTAATTATAATTTATGAATCATGATACAATTATTTCATTTTAACATGTAGGCTTCAAAATGTTCCTAGGGGTGACATCAAGTGTGGATAACTAGGATGCAGATGGGACTAAATGCAGTCTTATCCTTCAGGACAATCCTCTCGTGGACTTTGTGCAGAAGGGAGCTCCCATCCAATTTTGTTGAATAGATAACTACAGCCATTGCCATTGAGGATGTTTGGTGTGAGTTAAAACTTCTCAGAGCATTGAAAGAACACCATACTTGGTGAAATTTCATGAAGCATATGAAGATAATTCAAATGTATATATAGTAATGGAGAAAGTTCCAAGTCCAGTTACCTCTTATTTACATGTTTTCTGGATAAGCCATAGTATATAAAGATGTTTTTATCCTACCTAAGTTAAGAGCATTATTTTAACTATGCAGTGAATGTTGTGTTCTAGAACGATGGATGAGCACAATTTATGCTCTTTTATGTCTGTTTTCAATCTTATCAATTTTGGTAATTGTTATTTTGATGCCACCTTACATAGAAAAGGTTTGACACTCTCATGATGAAAGAATGTGTGAGATGAGTTAAAAGGATTGATTGCTAAAAATGACTTTAAAAAACATAGCATTATAAATAAACTGCTAATGGATTTTAATGAAATCAACTGCAAGATCATCATTGTAACTAAAGAAACACTAATGATAAAATATCTATGATGCTTGTGGTTTGTGGGTGGTGATTACACTGATTACTAATGGTGATTCTGAGTCTCAATTTTCATGTTGTCATATTGTTTAAACTTAATACAGACAACAAATTTCCTATTGTCATTGGAAAGTGTGGCTTGGGGAGCTCAATCTTAATGCAATTGTCAAGACTGATTCTCCTTTACCCCAGTATATTTATGATGTCAATTACATTGGAAATTTTGAAGCTGAGAAAATTATGGAAATAAGTTCAGACAAGAATTCATTTAGAAATATGCCTTTGGAAACTCAATATTTTGCATGTGATGTCCATGGGAATCAGTACTAGTAGCCAATGGTGGTATTGAACTCAATTCCTGGGGGGTATTAATATATAGTACCCTGTCAGTTATCCGACGTTCAATTCCTAACAATTGTTGTCGGATTTCATGTCAATCCAACGATGTTGCTGTCTCTCTAACGGTAGATTGTCATCGCATATTCAACATCCTGAGGCCCTCGTCTGACAACATTGTCGTAGGAAATTCGATGACCTTTCCATAGGAAATTCGATGAACTTGCCATAGGATATTCGACAACCTTTCCATAAGAAATTCGATGACCTTTCCCTAGGATATTTGACGACCTTGCTGTAGGAAATTTGACGACCTTACTGTAGGAAATTTGATGACCTTGTCGTAGGATATTTGACGACCTTGCTGTAGGATATTCTATGCCCTTGTTGTAGGATATTCGACGACCTTTCTGTAGGAAATTTGATGACCTTTCTGTAGGAAATTTGATGAGCTTTCCATAGGATATTCAACGACCTTGCCGTAGGAAATTCGACAACCTTTCCGTAGGATATTCGACGACCTTGCTGTAGGAAATTCGACGACCTTGCCGTAGGAAATTCGACGACCTTTGTGGTGAAATATGTCGGCTTAGTATGTTGAAAAAATGATGGGTATTGGCTTGTCGTCGCATATCCAACGTTATGCCAGCGACGACAAAAAAAATTGAGTTTTTCAAATACCCAACAGGTTATTGTCGAATTTCAGACATGGCAGCCATCGGATTTTGGGCTCAAATTATGTTGTGTAGGCCTACAACTATCATGAAAAAGGGTTGGCTCTGTAGAACTTCTCATGCCGAGTAGAACTAAGAGATAGCACCATTTTATCGAGATAGTGGAGCAGTGATGATGATCCATTGATGATCCATATTGGATGATGATCCAGTGATGATCCACCTTTGATGGTCATCCAGTGATGATCTAGCTTCGATGATAATCTAGTGATGATCCAGTGATGATAATCCAGACTTGATCTAGAGAAGAAGACTTGTGCTAATGAATTGTGTCAAGAGAATACCTTCCTAGTTAAGAGGGAGTGTTGATGTAATTGTAACTTTAGAATGTATTCACTTGTATGTTTCATATATTGTATTTCATATATCATTAATATAATAAAGTCATGTAAAGTCAATGAGGTTAACCCTCCATTATAAGTCAAAGAAATAGTCCCCACAATTGAGTTAAGGTTAACCCTCCTTGTTGATCGGGGGGGAAAGTCCCCACAGTTGTGGGGCACTAGGGTTATTAGACTCTCCTAGAGATGTCAGCCCTGGTAAGTAATTGTCAAGTCATAAACTAGTATAAATAGAGAGTGAGACTTTCAATTTATCACACACGCTCACTCAACTGGGGCGCATGAGTGAGAGAGGAAGTGCTCACACAAGTGAGAGAGAGAACAACTGTTGGATATCATCTTTCTTTCTTTGGGTTTTACTGATGCCATTGGTTCTCATTCTATCTCTGCAGAAGTTGCAGGGTTTTCTCCTTTATTGTTTCCCCGAGGAAAATCTTTGTGTCTCTTGTCTCTTGTGATTATTGTTATGCATGTTATTCTCTCAAATAAAATCCTAAGATCATATTGCTTAAATGATTAAAATCTAACATATTCGAATCTTATCCACATGATTCGAATTCTCCATATGTAACACTACTGTATACTGTTAGAATTAATGAATATTATTGTTGTGATGTATTGAGCATTTCTTATCAGTTTTCTGTGAAATTTGTCTTGTTCAGTCTAATGTTTTCATTCCATTCAATTTCACAAATATACCTTTCAATTGCACTCATTTCCCATATATAAATGGTTCAATAATTCAAACGTGGTATCAGAGCCTTGTTCAGGCTAGCAGCAAGTTTATCTAGCCTCCATTGTGTGCCAAAAGCAGTTGGGTTTCCACATAAATCTTGGAATGATAGACTTTCTCCCTCTGAATTATGTTCAGAGAAGTCTATCCAGGTGTGAAAAACCCTGAGAAAGTGTACATGTCAAGGTGGAAGTCTTGAAACTAATATGATTGTGAATTGATTGTAGTTTTTCCAGTGTTACTTGTAGGTACCTACATATCTTGTTGAAGAATTGTATGTTTGTTGATGGATTCTACAACTCTTGTACCATGGATCCTTACACCCTTCAATTATGTTGATTGGAGGGAATATATGCAGATATCCTTGTGCAAGCTTGGCCTTTTTATGTTGACTATGGGCAGAGAGATAGAGCACAATAAACCTACTGAGATAAATAAGTTATTGAATTGGTTGGATGAAGTCCTTGGATTCCTATGCACTCGCATCTCCCAATATATTCTCTTTCACCTAAATGGATTGGAGACTCCAAAAGAGTCTTGGGAAAATATTGCATCTTGTTTGGAAAACAAGATGCTATTCGGGGGCACATATTGGAGAATGAGCTCATTGCATTGCAACCCAACAATTTCGAAACTATCCAATAGTTTTTCACAAAATTCAAGTCTCTAGTACTGCAATGTAAACAATGCGGAATAGAGAGGAAAGATGAGCAACGCATTTTGTTTGTGCTTAGAAAACTTAGTTCTAAGTACTCTGTATTTATCTCTACCTTCCATTTTAGAAGAGCTTCCATCCCCAATTGGAAAATTCCTTCTCTAGACATGTTTGTTGAGTCCTTAATACAGGAGCGGGATAAATTGGTTCAAATGGGAGTGCTCCAAACTTCCAAGAATTAAAATCTCTTGATGTCAGACTCTACCAATGCACAAAATAGAAGGAAGCACAAGGGAAATGAGACCAAAGCCACTGATTCGAAGCCAAAAGAGAATCATAGATATTCTAATGGAGCCTCGAGTTCCAGAAAAGAGAAGACTAAGTGTCCATATTGTATGAGAGGATTTCATCTAGAAATCCAATGCATGAAGAATACCCCCGGCCAATTGACAACACTCCTTGAATAGAACAATATTTCCCTTCCACAAGGTGCAGAGATGTCTGTTGCTGGAGAGCAGAATGAAGAATGTGAGAGGTGCCTTTATTTGAAAGCAGGCCTCACTCCATCGAAGGCTTAATTGATAGATTCTGGAGCATCCAACCACATGGTTGCCTCCATGGAATCCTTCACCACTCTCAATCTATCAGAAGGACCTAACACGCATATGGGATGTGACTCCAAAATCCCAGGTGTTGGGAGAGGTTCTATTAAAATACAACATGCTGAGTTCAAGAATCTACTCAATGTGCCCTCTTCTATAGCAAATCAAGTTGTTCAAGATGAATATGAAGCAAAATCTTCCACACAGACAATTCAAATTCAAATTAAAGAAATTGTTAATTTGCATACCATTTTGTAGGAATACTCTCTTCATGAAACAAGTTGGAATAAAGTGCACAAAATTTCCAAGGAATGATCTCTTAATGAATCAATCAACCACTTTGATGACCTTGTTGTTAGCTATTGGTATACATAACATATTTATCCAACATACCATAAATATGATTCTTACCCTCGAATTTCGATAAGCAAGAGTGAGATATTTATCATGGCTCATAACCTCGATTAGAATTTCCTCATAAATAATGAAACATGTCACAAGTGATATTTGAACCCTGATGGGGAGGATAACATTTATCCTCCCTAACCATTCGAGATATATCTAGTTGAAATAATGAATCAATGCTACTTGCTCACATTTCAAGATGGGCATAGATTTCCTTTTTGAAAAATTACTCAATACCCTTGCATTTTCGATGAGCACAAAAACTGTATCAGATGAGGTTTCTATACAACTGATGGTAAATGGGTTGAATATTTTTCTAGGGTTTTGTAGGATATCTGATGGACATAGACAATAATCCAATGAGGATTCTATACCTCTGACAACAAAGGTTGTTAGATATGTCGTCGAATTTCCAAACCCATACATGTCGATTATTCGACAACCTGGGAGGAATAAGATTTTGGTTAATTGAACAAGTATAGGTTGGAAGTTCGATGACATATCATTAGATTTTTTCATGGATCAATACTCCTTACACGTCATTTATTTAAAAACATGGGAGGAATAAGGTGTTAGTTAATACACCACGAATGGGTCGAAAATTTGACGGCAAATCGTTGGATTTTAGTTGTGGTTATGTGGTCCTTACGTGTAGGTTATGCGACAAGTGGTTTTTGTATTAATGACATATTTTTGTATCTGTCGAATATCTGATGAAATTTTATCAACATTAAAAAAAACTACTTTTTTGGATGTTAGACGGAGTGTTGTCGAAATTCATACAAATATGTCGTCAGATTTTTGGTTCAAATTCCCTCGTGATGGTATATGGGTGGATCATAGATCCTTACAAAGGAGGTATGTGACTATCATGCAAGGAATATGATACATGCATGGGAAGTTCGTGGCAGACAACTAGTATAACTAGAAGAAGGTGGTTGAGCCATAACAGTTAGATAGACATAAACAACTAGGGTATTGCAACTACACATAGAGAACAAGTAATCAATTTAATTAGTTTCTAGCACTTACTAGGTCTTCACATGCCACAAGTTAATCGTTGGATATGCTAATTATAAAATTAAACCTAAAACAAAAACCCAATTATATCCCTTAAGTATTGTATGCAGATTAAATATATATGTTCTTCTCCATTTGAGCTTCCTCCTTCGCTTTCCACTGCCGCAAAGTACAAGATTTTATAGGTAGGGGCGATGATTTTGCTTCAAATTTTCAACCTGCAAGGGAGAAATATACATTCAAGTGTGTCTTTTAAAGGAAAGCAAAAAACCCAAGTAACAAAATTCAATTTTGAAAGAGTAAATGTATATAAACTTATATTCAGTTGTGTTGTCTAATATTATATGCTCTGTAATTATGAATATGGGATGTATGAAAACAAAGAACTAAGCAACGAGCTAACATACCTGTAAAAACAAAAATCTGTCTTTCCACAAAAATAGATCCAAAAGAGCCCACACATTTTAATTTTCCTCCTTCCAAACTGGCTGCAAAACGGTGTCCACCTCCTGAAACAAAAACATATTATGTTGAAATCTAAACCAAGTTAACGCGCACTACCATGGAATTGGGTCCAAGAATGCGTCGACCCCTTCCTATGATTTGTCATTTATTTGGGGCGCTTTCCTTACAAGATTAAAATGTGCTCAATCATAGTTATAAGTTATGCATGCTTAAACTTGTAACCATATCCCACGTGTTATGCATACTTTAAATGGTAACCATATCCCATATGCTTTAAATGAAGACGATGATGAACTAGATGATAATGAGAATAATGATGTTTTGATGATGAAGATGATGGAAATGATGATCATCATCATCATTATCTTCATCATTGTCATTTTCATCATGATTATCACAATAGTCATCATCATCATCATCATAATCATGATTCATGTCATCATCGTCGCCAGTGTCCTTGACATCATCATCATCATGATAATTGACATTGTCATTTGTTATTCATCATTAACTTTGGCATACGAAATAACATCTACCCGAAAGATATGATTACAGGAAAAGGGTCATGGAGGACACATACGATTTATGCATGAGAAATAACAACTTTATTTTTTAAGATGATCAAAACCATCATTCTCATTGTATTCATCATCATTTTCATTATCATCATCACCACCACCATCATTCATTTCATTTCCATCATAATCATCATCAACATTGTCATTGTCATCATCATCATCATCATCATCATCATCATCATAGTCATCCTCAATATCATAATCATTATCATCATTGTCACCTTCAACATCTAGGTGCAAAAATGGATGGAAAAGTGGATAAAAACATGGATGCAGAAAAGGATGCAAATATGGATGGAACAAAAGTAGGTGCAAAAATGGGTCCATAATGGGGTGCACCAAAAGTGTATGCAAAAGGGGATGAAAAAGTGGATGCAAAAAATGATGCAATCGTGGAAGAAAAACATGATGAAAAAGTGATGCAAAATTAGATGCAACCATGGATTAAAATTGGATGTGAAAGTGGATGCAACAAAGTAGATGCAAAATTAGACATAACAACCAACGCAAAACCCAATGCAAAATTGGATGCATAAAGGGATGCAATAACTTATGTAAACTTGGATTCAAAAAATATGCAAACGTGGATGCAAAAGTTGAAGCAAAAATGGGTGGAAAAGTAGGCACAAAAATGGGTGTGAATTGGGATGAGACAAAAGTGGATGCAATAGCAGATGCAGAAAGAGACATAAACATGGATGCAAAATGGGATGCAAAATGGGATGCAAAAAGGGATGAAAATGTGGTGCAAAACCGGATGAAAAAATGGGTGTGAAAGTGGATGAAAAAGTGGGTGAAACAAAAACTAGATGCAAAACTAGACTCAAAACAGGATGTAAAATTTGATTCAAAACTTGGCGCATGAGGCGATGCAAAAAGGGTTGCAAAAAAAGAAGCAGAAGTGGATGGAAAAGAGGATCTAAAAAAGGATGCAAAATTGAATCAAAACATGGGCGTAAAAGTGGAGGAAAACATGGACGTAAAAGGGGGCGCAACAAGAGTAGATGTACAAACTAGGTGCAAAACCTAATGCAAAAGCTGCCGCATAACAAGGTGAAAAACCCGACGCAGATTCACCATAATTTTTTCCATATTTAGAAAAAGGACATAGAAAATTCCTAAAATAGCACCAACCCGTGAAATTGTGCTATTTTGTCCAAAAAACAAAGAAAAATACATTGAAATATGGTCAAAACGAAAATTGAACGAAGCAAAATGAGACGTTGATCACAGGGTTTTGTTGTATTGTGGTGTAATATTATGCAAATTGATCCTGAGAAAATATTTTAAAAAATCAATTCATAAAAATGGCAATAGAACACACTCTGCACAAATCGCTTCGAGTAAATTTTATATATTGTTTTATTTAACAAATACTCTCATTAAATATTAAATATTGACATACAACACTTAAAAACTTAATGTTAAACTATTCCACTGTTATATGTGTGTGTGTGTGTGTGTGTGTGTGTGTAAAGAAAGAAAGAAAGAAAAAATTGGGAGACCGTTCTTAAAATTTGTTTTTAAATTTATAGTTAGATGGTTTTTAACAAATGGTTCTTAACATGTTCATTGTTTATAGCAATAGAAGAGTTAGAATAACTATTATTTAATGTAGGTCAATTTAATTTATAGCTAAATGAGTTTAGCTTATAGATTTTATTGAAGTAGAATTAAGTAGGATTAGTTAAAAAGGTTATGGAAGGTTATCTATGCATATCTATAGCTAAATTTCTATACTAACATCACAATTTATAAATACCACCATCATAGATCCATCTTAATTACGGTTCTATTCAGTACTATTCTCAAGTTTTGGACTCTAAAAAGGATTCGCATATCAAGATAGTTGTTCCCTGTCAATGCTTGGTAGAGCCATAATTAAGATAGCTCTGTGCTAGTTAAAGGGGAAAGCCAATGTTATTTGGGATTGGATAAAAGGAGGAGAAAGAATTCTTTTGGGAAATTTTAGAATCTAGATGAATGATTTAGGAAATTTTATAACAAAATATATGAAAATGGCATCTCACGTGGGGGGGAGACATTTTCCACTCCAAATAAAAAATATATATATGCTTGGAGAATTAGAATATTTCGAAATATTGAAGCCCATTTTACTTTTAAATCACAAGGGGTAAGGAATGCATCCATGGTAGGTGATTCAATGATAAATCCTTGAATCTATTAAGCATTACACATAAAATAATTCAATGATTAATGCATTCACAACATTCATGTGTCTCATGAATAGCATTTTCAATAAGTATTTAAGTTTACCGTGTTTTTTAATTAATATATTCTTATTCATTTTAAAAATGGAGAAGAGAAAAAGGAACATTGAGAGTGTTAAGTAAACATAAATTTTATGGAAAGATAAGAAAATGTGATTTTATCAAAGACAAATTAATTATTTGGGTCACACTACTTCAAATGAATGTATATTTGTGGATCCAAAAAAAAATTAAGCCATTATGAATTTGGTCGACTACAAGGGATGTAACTGATGTAAGATATTTTATGGGTCTTATTAGTTATTATAAAAGTTTCAATAAAGGATTTTCTAAAGTTACACAGTCAATTTCTTATTTTCCATCGAAGGGTATCAAATTTGAATGGACAAAAGTATGTGAGGAAAGGTATTAGACACTGAAGAAGCTTCTTACTAGTGGTCCAATTTTGAAAATTGTAGATCCATAAAAGAATTTTGTGGTATGTACATATGCATGTAAGCAAGGATTAGGTGGAGTGTTTACTTAAAACAATCATGTTGTATGTTATGATTCAAAAAAGTTGAAAGAACATGAAAACATTTATGTTATCCGTGATTTAGAGTTTGTTGCAATAGTTCATGCTTTGAAAATGTGGAGGCATTATTTGATGGGAAGAAAAATTGAGGTTAGAACTGTCCGTTGTAATTTGAAGTATTTGTTTGAGAAACCAATATTGAATGCAAGGCAAGCTAGATGCGGCTATAATTTTTATATGAATTTGATTTTGAAATCAAACACGTAAAAATATATATATAATGGTTGATGCACCAAACAGAAAAATACATGAAATCATGTGGCGATCATTAGAATTTCCAAACATATTTAAGACAAAGGATTGTTAATTCCCCTACTAAAGATGAATGCTATGTTTAAGTGAAAGTTAAATTACAAGAAGATAATTTAAAAAATAGGTATGAAGGTGATTAGTTAGAAGATGATGCACTTATAACCTATAAGAATATAATGTATAAAAAGGCCATATTCTGGACATCTAGGTTACACGGAAACAATTGATATATAAAGGAAGCAATATCTTTGTTTTGGGACAAACATAGATGTTGTTGAGTATATTTCCAGATGTATGAAATGCTAGCAATTAAAGGTTAAACATCAACAACCAAAATGTTTATTACAACCTTTTCAAATTCTAGAATGGAAATAAAAAGTGGTAACTATGCATTTTATTATCATATTACCAACTAATTCAAGAAAACATGATTATATCATGGTTGTAGTAGATACATTATATTTAGGTAGAACATTTTATTCCCATTAAATCCACTCACAAGACCAATGAGATACCAAGAATATTTACACTACAAGAAAAAGGTCCTTTAGTGGAGGTTATAGCAGATGCTCCTCTAAAAAGATCCCAAATATCCATTTATAGAAAATGCCACTAGTAGAGGTGCGCGTGAAGAGGTTTTAACATTTTTTTTTGTTGCATTTATACATTCAAAATTCATGGGTGCGTATACAAAAAAATGCACCAATGCTGACAATATATCATGCACCATGAAAAAAAAACACCTTCAAACAAAACAAACTAAAATTTTTCAACCAATGTGTTTATATTACCAAAGTGCACGAGGGTGCCATGAACTTGAAAGCACCAAAATAAGGTAAAAGAATAGTGGAGAATGTTGGATTACTATAATTTTATTTTCCATCACTAGTGCGCTATGTCTAATTTACCACACCATAGTGGTAAAGACAACAACACACCGAGATAAGGTTAAAACTTTCCAATTTAGAAAAACACGATTATATTTTGTTCAAATTTTTGTATGCGATGTGTTTGATATTATCGATTGCACCACTTCATCATGGAATCAGGCACAACACATTAGGTTAAAATATTGCAAATTAATAATCACAATTATTTTTTATTTCATATTTCTATTTGAGGTGTGTTTTGTATTATCCTTTGCACCAGTGCATCATTGAATGGGGTGCATTTCATAAGGGTTAAAAATTTCCAAATTAAAAAAATTTATGACTCTATTTTTAATTCAAATTTCTATTAATGGTACGTTTATATTAGCAATTGCACTGAGGTGTCCTAGAATTGTGTGCATCGATACAAGGTTTAATAAAAATAAATACTGCACCGAAAATTTCATTTTTACCATTCTATAGTGCTTTTAATCCCTGAAACACCGATTTCGAACATCACATACTTAGATGCCCTGCCATCCATGTTCCACGTGGTGGCATTGCTCACTCCCATGGGTTGTTAATTGGAGTTTGAGTTTTTCTAAATGGTTGGAAAACTTTCAAATTTTACATATATCACCACGATGCCTCCCCAATGCGTAAGAGACTAGGTAAATTTATTGTTACTTCACTATTTAGTTTTTTGGCAGATTAAATTTGAGAATTTATCTTTATTTTTCCCAAATTAAAAAATGAAAATAAAAACTTTGCACAGTGTGCTCGATCCATTCAGTTCACTACGTAAGGAAGTGCACCCTGAACTTACAAGGTGCATCGGTCATGGTTAATTCATTACATAGGTGCACCACATATATAGTGTAGTATTTTATTTAGCACATTGATTACCATAATTACAAAAAAACTATAAATGTAAACCCAATGCGTAATATAAATACTACTTTACCGCCAACAAAATGATTTGATGTGTTCTAAGTGCACCAAATAAACAAACATAATTTACTTAGAAAATAATAACATTGAGTGGTGTGATTAATTTAACCAACTACATCACTCTCAGGGTGTGTTGTCGTGTTCCTAGAGAGCCATTAAATTTAAGAAAGAAAAAACGGTCACAGTGATTTTAGTTACACAATACGCATTGGATACTTGATGTGCTCTCGTGTCACAAAAAAGTATAAAATGTTAAAAAATCGCAATTAGATGGTTCTCTATATGAACATTTTCGCATCATCCACAAATGCGTTGGCGTGAATAAGGTGCACCGTCGACCCATTTTAAAATTACAAAATAAATAAATAGACACCGGTACAACGGTGTGCTAAGTTCAACATAACGCACTGAGGTGTCTAATAGATGACGCACTAGATGTTATTTAAATGTTTAAAATATAATAAAATTTCACCCGCACATTTTTTTTATAGTAGCACACCATTAGCAGTGTGCTTTTGATTTAAGTGCACTGGTAGTGATGCGTTACTATAATTAGGGTGCACTTCTTGTAAAAAAGGTTAGCAATTTTTATATGTTTGATCTTAGTAAATATAATTCTCATTTAATGTTTTTACATTCATATTTATGATAGTGACTGGTTTTATATATGAAACAGAGATGACCAAACTAAGAGGAAGCTCAGCAATAGTAGGCACAGGTTGGGAAGTACAACTTCGTGCGAGAGTGGGAGGCAAGGGAGCAGGAGATGGATGTGTATCTTTGCTTGATTACTTATCAAACATGAGATATCGTAATAGTTCACAACCTTCTAAAGTTCTATAAGGAGGATAAATCCCTCAAAGAGAAATTGACATTGCTAGTTCAGTTTATCTAATGCTAGGATCATTGGAGATAGGCATTTTGCATTGGTCCTGATCATTGGTTTAATCCCATTGAGGAGGGAATTTATTTGATCACTATGCTATCAAGGAGAGGGGAATATTTTTCTCGATTCCTTGAGGTCACAACTGGTGTTGCAAGAGAGAGTCATCTAGCCTACACTTAGAGATATATCGATGACCACGTCATCGATATTGTTGATTTTCAGGTGAGAGGTAGACATCTCCGCATTTCCTCTTTTGATGCAAAGCATTCGGAGGTTCCTTTCACTATTGGTTATGACCATCACACACCTCATCACTTATGGATAACGCATTAATCTCCCTCTATTATTTAGTGTAGAGACCTAGATGCATCAATTGGTTCACCATTTTTTTACATCAATTTGGTTATGCTTTGGATCAATTCCATGCATACATTGATAGGAGGCTCAAATTACCTTTCAATTTAGAGATTTTTTACCTATTTTTTAAGAGGTTTTCAATCACCAAGACATAATTTGATCACCAACATTCTAGGATAATGACGGACGTGCATATGCACACGTGGGAGAAGATGATGCACAAGAGGGGTATCCTAAGTTCCCAACCAATATCATAACAAAGGTGCTCGCGATGCTACTTAGTGAGGACGGACATTCATTAAAATTGGTTCCATATCCATACGTGGGATTGTATTGGAGAGTGTGACACAACATCTTATTCATGTTAGGATTGTATAATCTTCCCTTATCTAGATATAGTCTATTGAGACCATTTTCCTAACTTAGGAGTCATTTTCTGGAGTTTGGTGCCACTGGTGTGCCATTTGGTTCCTCCACTATTCCATTTGGTGCCACTGGTTCCAATCCATACACTTTAAGAGCCACTCGGCGTGAGACTGGAATCCTCCTTTAGTTGGTTGTAGTTGGTAGGAATTTATGCTAAGTTTATCTTTAGTTACATTCAGTTAGATCACGTTCAGTCAGTCTAGCACCAGTTATGCATGGTTGCATGGGAAAGTGGCAAATTTGTTCACCTACCTTGTCAATTTAATTGGTTTAACTAGTTTAACTGATTGCCAAACTGAATTACACATGTGGAATTAGACTAGTGATCTTTGACAGTCATTTAGACACTTCTAGTTAGCCAGTCATCCAGGATTGAGTTGGTAGATTCAAATATTATCCACATGATTCGAATTCTCCATTATGTAACACTAATGTATACTGCTAGAATTAATGAATATTATTGTTGTAATTTATTAAGCATTTCTTATCAATTTTATGTGAAATTTGTCGTGTCCAGTGTACAATTTTCATTCCATTCAACTGCACTCATTTCCTGTAGATCAATGGTTCAATAATTTAAACATGGTATAAGAGCCTTGTTCAGACTAGTAGCAAGTCTTTCAAACCTCCATTATACACCAGAAGCAGTTGTGTTTCCACATAAATCCTGGAATGGTAACCTTGGTCCCTCTAAATTCTATTTAGAGAAGTCTATCTAGGTGTGACGAACCCTGAGAAAGTGTACATGTCTAGGTGGAAGGATTGAAACTGACATGATTGCAAATTTATTGTGGTTTTTTAGGTACCTGCGTAGCTTGTTGAAGAATTGTCTATTTAGCAGGAATATTGATGGATTCTACAACTCTTGTACCCTGGATCCTTACACCCTTCAACTATGTTGATTGGAGGGAATATATGCAGGTCTCCTTGTGCAAGCTTGGCTTGTTTAGGATGACTATGGGAAGAGAGACAGAGCCCCATAACCCTAATGAGAAAAATAAGTTCTTGAATCGGTTGGATGAATCCCTTAGCTTCCTATGCACTCACATCTCCCGAGATCTTATTTTTCACCATGAGGGATTAATGGAGACTTCGAAAGAAGCTTGGGAAAAGATTGAACCCTTGTCTGGAAAACAAGATGATCTTGGTGCCACTGGTGCCATTGGTGCCACTAGTGTTACATTTGGTTCCACCAGTGTGTGACTTAATGCCACCAGTGCCAATCCCTACATTTTAGTAGCCACTCCGAGTGCCACTGACAGCCTCCACCAGTTGGTTGTAGTTGGTAGGTAGTTATGCTAAGTTTATCTTTAGTTACATTTAGTTAGATCACATTGAGTCAGTCTAGCACCAGTTATGCATGGCTACATGGGAAATTGGTGCCTTTGTTCACATACCTTGTCAGTTTAACTGATTTAATTATTTTAATTGATTGTCGGATTGAATTAGACATGTGGAGTTAGACTAGTGGCATCTGATAGTGATTTAGACACTTCTAGTTAGCCAGTCAGTCAGGATTGAGTTGGTAGATTCAAATATTATCCACATGAATCTAAATCTCCATTATGTAACACTATTGTATACTGCTGGAATTAATGAAGATTATTGTTGTAATTTATTGAGCATTTCTTATCAGTTTTCTGATAATTTTGTCTTGTTCAGTGTATAGTTTTCATTCCATTCATCTGCACAATTATACCTTTCAATTGCCCTCATTTCCTGTAGATCAATGGTTCAATAATTCAAACGCTTTAGTCAAGATCAACCACTAGATGAGACATGTAATATTAGCATTATATTTAAATCAACCTAGTTTTATTTTATTATCTTTATACTTAATGAAAAGGAAATATATTTTTAATTTTTATATTGAATTGTTTAATGAAATTGTTTCATTTTTGTTGTGTACTATATATTTTGCAAACATCAACATGTTCGATGGGGATTATCCACCTCTTCCCTCTTAGGATGATGAGGAGATGAAGGAACCTAATGTGCCATAGCTCCATATACCTAGCCTCCAACATATGCATGATGATAGGCATCAACATGATGTGTGATGTAGGGGCATATGAGCCCAGAATTAGAAATTGTCAATAGATGAATGAAGACACTTGGAGGATAGTCGATGAACTCTAGGGGAAAGGGAGAAAGTCTACAAGAGATGGAAGAGTCGTGAAAATTCTGACTCGGTTGGTTGATGATCGATGACAAGAGACAAGAGAAGTGAAGGGTTGAAGATGATACCAACCAAACAAGGGAAGAAGTTGTGAGTCAAGATGACAATGATGGATATCATGACCAAATGAAAATATAGAATCCTTAGAAGCATACTTGTTGGAGTAGTTGGAGCAGTTGTAGAGTAGTTATGGCAATTGTTGTAGAAGGCCAGATGGAAAAATATACTAAAGGGAGCCACGTGCAGTATTTAATGAAGTATGGTAGTTCCTAGAAGTAAGTGAAGATTCTATAGAACGAGCCAAGTGGGGACAAGTCCAAGGATTAGTATAAAAACATCAGTTTTGTTATTAATAAGGGACTTCAACTAGTGGTTGAAAGCAAAGAAATAATGAGTGAGAGAGGAAGATTGCATGTTGAGGGTGAGGAATTACCTTATGCTTGTGTGATTATAAATGTTGTTTAAGGTCGATGTTCATGCCAACTGACTAGAGATTATTCTGACTTTGTAATAACCTATTGTAGAGAAATTGTTTCATTTAATTGAAATCTGTAATCCTTGGAAATTTATGTGTGTGTGTGATCATCCTTGTTTTTTGTTTCCATTATGTACACTGATATGCAGCTCGTTAATCGTAAGGGACTCCGTCAGTTGGTATCAAAGTAGGAATCTATCTTACATAAAGGGTCTAGTTGTGATTGGATGAGGAGGGAAACTCTAGCTATGGTTAGGTAGAGTTGTGAAGGAAGTGGTAATCTAGTCATCTTAACTTAGCAAAGATGGATCATTGAGGTGTTAATGTTCATGGAAGAAGACAGCGCATAGGAGCAATGGCATTAGAGGAAATTTGGGGTATAAAATGGGTCTTATAAGAAAACGATCTATTTATGCTTTGGAATTCAATAACCAATAGAATTTCAAGAAAATGAGTCAACCATAATGGTTGACTTGGAATATTTGTCATAAAAAAACTACCTTTTGTTTTACATATTTTCAACTTATATCCATGTGGTTTTACTCAAATTTTGAGTGGGATAACTCGTTGGATGCAAAATTCAATTCCAGATCCAACAAGTACCCACACAACATACTTTTGATGGCCCTGCCCTATGAAAATGAGAAATACATTAAAAAAATGTGTTAGGATTTTAGACATTCTTTTCAGTTATGACCATGTTACTTATAAATTATGTAACATCTTTGAAAATGATAAAAAAAGAAGTATAATATGTAAATACAATGATAGTAAGGTTCTATAAAGAATACCAGCTTAAGAAAGAGACAACCTCGTCAAGCAGCCTTAGAGTGTTTTTTCACCATGGGCCTTTTTTTTCCAAAATTAGAAAAATAAAGGTACATGAAGGTGTAAAACAATAAAAAACACTATATTCAATTAATATCACTAAAAATACTAAACAATAAGGGTTGGGCATGCATTTTATTGAACTAGTCAAATAAAGTTCAAAACAAAAAAATTGCAATTTTCAAAAATTTACTCTACACAAATTCAACAAAACTTTAAATTTATGAAGGAGGATTTTCTATAATATTAAATTGTTTTTGGATGTATTCATGTTGTATAGGAAGGACTCAGCTTTGAAGGTGGCTTAATTTTTAAATTACTATGGTTTGAATATATATATATATATATATATCTTTGATTCAAAGTTTGAATAACAAGATACTTTTTTCCTTGTTGAAAACAAAACTATGTATAATACATAGTAAACATGTATGAAAGGATCAAATTTAAAAGGTAGGGTTCTATTTCACTTTGAAGGGCTCGAATATATTACACCAAAACCTCGTTGTATATTAAAGGAATGTAATCAAATTCCTCAATATAATGATAAAATATACATCATTCCACTCTATGGTTTTGAATAAGAAATGTCTGCTATGTTCAGGGATGATGAAAAAAGTCTGCTATGTTCAGACTTTTTCTTATATTTCTACTGCTTTGTTTGACATTTATTGATGATGATGGTGGCTCTCAGATTGGTCAGTTCATGTTGANTTTGGCTTTGGATTCTGGCCGTTATCATGCTGATATTGTAAAAGATGTCTTTTGATTCATATGAATAACAAAGACTGGTATTTTTTCCTCTGAAAAAAAAGAATAAGAAATGTCTAACCCAAATCACCCAAGAACCCATTTGGAAGAAATTTTAACTAAATGAAAGAAGCTACATGTAATGTGGCACTGAATAATATTTAAACTTATTTTTAAATGTTTTAAAGTTTCATCGTGATTTAAATGTTGATAAATAATGTTGATGGAATGTGTGGCAGACTCTCTTAGGTTTTTTCCTTGGTTGGTGCCTAATAATCTATTTTCGACCATCCAAAAATTTGTTAGAAAAAGATTGGAGCACTCATTCAATTGCAAATTTGCAAAATAATGTTCAATTTCATTATTGAAGGGCCCGATACAAAATTAATTTCTTTGTGTGAAAAAAATGACTGTGCCCGTCTTTGAAGGATAAATAGGCCCTGAATGGAATTGAAGGCTTCAAATGTGAAGCCTCGGGTCTATCTCTCTCACACACCTAAGGTACGCTATGAGGTATAATTTATTGAGAAGGAGTATGACATATAGCCCATGCATGCGCCAACTTACCTGGTGCACCAATGAGAAGATGAGTGATGGAAGGTGCATTTAAGAGCTATAGCATCGAATCCCACATAATCTAGATCCTTTAGCATACCTAGATCGATCAAAAGGATCCAATTGCTTGGGAATTGAATTTGACTTTGGTTATATGGTTCAAATCAACATCATAAACAGTGACATAAATGGTCCTAAATAGGCGAGATCATTTATGGTTCTAACCATGATAAAAAGTATGCACTAGCACTGCAATCCGACGTCGTTTTCTTGATTCAGAACATCTCCTGAATGCATGCAGTTGATTCCCACGTCCACTCTCATTCTTAATCTACATGTTCACTCATGGAATGAATGACATAAGTCAGGGAGATAGGAAGGCTACGTAGAGGAAAAATTACTTATAATATGTGAGGCCATAGATGGGTGGCGTGGGTGAGGAGTCTGAGGTTTCTCAGGACTCCCACGAAGCTAAAGAAGAGTCCTCAGAGGACCAATTTCAGGAAGATCCCTTAGAGGACTCCTACAAATCCTAGGAAGAGCCCTCAAAGGACTCCCATGAATCCCAAGAAGAGATGAATTCCGGTAGGATGAATTTTGCTAAGATGAATTATGTTAAGGAATCCTCATGGGAAGGCCCTCAAAGAATTGATATTAATGAAGAAAACTCATATACCATGCCAGGAGACCATGGACACTTCTACAGATCCCGAGATCAAAATCCCATGGGGTGGTAAGATCAAGATCAAATGGGATGAGAATGTGGTAGCTGCAACATGCTATGACCCTGCAAAATCAGTCTCATACATTGATTGTCCTGAAGGTAATTGGACCAAATACTCTCTTGACATTAATTGCGCAAAATCAGTCTCATACATTGATTGTCCTGAAGGTAATTGGACCAAATACTCTCTTGACATTAATTGCGTACAATGCCACCGATCACACCAAGCTCACCAGCCTCAAAACAGTGGGGTTTGCAACCAATGTGGCAGAGGAGGAACTTCAATGATCTTTTCTCTCTAAAAGGAAAGGAGGTGGAAGACATGAATTACTTGATGGAGCACATGATGAATATGCAATAGGATCATATGGAGATTATTACTAGCATATATGGAAAGAATTCATAGCTGGACAAAGCACCTATCATCATCCTCCAACTATTAGCTCAGGAATCCTCCCCCTCGAGGGGCATAAAGACATAACCTCAATAGGGTAGCTTGTTATGTTGGTCTTAGTATTTTGTCCTTCGTCTCAATTTGCATCCTCTAAGTTTACAAGATCCTTTAATTAAGTTATTTTCTTTGGTTTTATTATATGTAATTAATCGGTATACTCAACAATGATAGAAAATCTTTGCTCAAACATGCTAAGTTTTGAGGCCCATTTTTCATTCATGCCATTATGTAGGGCATGGTCGGACTATGTTTTGTAACCGAAATTGTACATTTTTCTTCAGTTTTTGTTAATACAAAATATTACTTTAAAAAATAGTATCTATGTTTGGCATGGCCAGACTATGTTTTGTAACTAAAATTGTACCTTTCTCTCCTTTTCTTGTTTATACAAAAGCTTACTTAAAAAAGATTACTTATGTTGGGCATGGCCAAACTATGGTTTGTAATTGAAATTGTAAATTTTTCTTCCTTTTTGTTAATACAGAATATTACTTAAAAAAGAATATTTATGTTGGGCATGGACGCACTATGTTCTGTAACTAAAATTGTACCTTTCATTTCTTTTTTGTTAATCTAAAGCTTACTTAAAAAATAATATCTATGTAGAATAGACAGTGAATATCTCAGAGTTTGTTTTTTTAACTGCAAAGCTACTTTATGGAAGATTTTCGAATGACAATTGACTAATTTCCTACCTTTTATTTTTCACTTTATTCTCATGGTAAAACTCAATCATCCTCATTAAAATTTAGCACGTTGATCAAATCTCGCTCAGGGAATAAAGTACACTTTCCAGAACCTCAAATTCCAGTGCTAGTAATCTCTAGCTGGAGGCTGCATACCTTGAGACAGTTTGCTGGAAAAGTTTTGGAATATGTAATATACTGAGTTGTATAATTACATTTTGATTTAGATTAAAAAATGCAATGTTCTATTAAAAAAAAACATCAAGATATGAAAATGATGTAGTTTATATTAAGTTCAATCCACACTGTTCTTGTCAAGCACATGATCAAAGTGTTTGAAGTACATTGCTTTTCTACCTTGAGACAGTTTGCTGGAAATTTTTTGGAATATGTACTATACTGAACTGTATCCAGATATGATTAGATTAAGTGCAATCTACAGTGTTTTTGACAGACAAATGATAAAATAATCAATGTTTTTGAACTACATTGCTCGCATCATATACTTTGAGACAGTTTGAAGAGAATAATTTTTTGTGTGGACAAGTTGGTGTGAGACTGTGGTGAGACTCAAATTCATATATTACATCCTTTAAAAAATGAAAAAAATTCAAGTTACCTGCCATGCTAGATCGATTGTTGGATGCTAATCAAATTCATCCCTCCACCATAACTGCACCACCCTCATATTAATGGAAAACAATATGTGTTAATGTATAGATATGTTATAAATTGAGCCCATCTTAACTAATTAAGAATAAAAAATTAATTTAGTTGCATGATATACACTTAGAAGAATGTTCCCAACAAGGATTATTTAATGCAATCTAATCTAAAATTTTCTAAAGGATTAAACTACATTAAACCCAATGTTGGTTAGAATATTAGACTAGGTAACTAGGCTTGCTTGAAAAAAATGATTGGTTAATTCATAATCTTGATAAAAAAATTGGTTCTATTTCATTTTATGGGCTAAAATATTTTACATAAGTTGACTCAACTGTGTTTTTAACAATAAAAAATAATATTTTCAAAAGCATGTGTGCAATTTTAGCCAATCAAATAAAGCATCTTTTCATAAAAGAAAACATATTTTAACAAAGGAAAGCATCTTTTGAGATTCCTTGATTAATATTTGTGATGATTTAGGATACATGGTCTCACTGGGTAACATGTTATGCGACTATGGATTGAATTCGACATTGCAAGTCAACCTTAGATTGAAGTCAACCATGGATTGAAGTCAACCTCATATTGAAGTCAACCTTAGATTGAATTCAACCTCATCAACCTTGGATTCAAGTCAAGCATGGATTGAAGTCATACTTAGACTAAAGTCATCCTTGGATTGAAGTCAACCTTGGAATGAAGTGGACCTTTCTTACAAGTGAACTATGTATTAAAGTCAAATATGAATTTAAGTCAACCTTAGATTAAAGTCAATCATGGATCGAAGTTAACCTTGCTTTTAAGTCAACATTGCTTAAAAGTCAATTATGAATTGAAGTCAAATGTGGAACAAAGTCAAATATGGATCAAATTCAACCATGGGTTGAAGTCAACCTTGGATTGAATCCAACCTTGCTTAAAAGACTAGTATCGATTCAATTTAACCTTACTTAAAATTCAACTATGGAATGAAGTCAGCCATGGTTCAAAGTCAATCAACCACTTTTAAAAATGTGTTTGTGGATTGAATTCAACCACGGTTCAAACTCTACCACCAATTGAAGTCAACCATGGATTCAAGTCAACCTTGGATTTAAGTCAACCCTGGATTGAATTCGACCATGGATTTAATTCAACCTTGGGTTAAAGTCAACCATGAATTGAAGTCAACCTTGGATTGAGTCAACCATGGATTGAATTCAACCTTGAACTAAAGTCAACCTTGGATTTGAAGTCAACCCTAAAGTCAATCTTGGATTGAAGACAACTTTGGATTGAATTCAACCATGGATTAGAGTCAACCTTGGATTAAAATCATCCTTAAAGTCAACCTTGTATTGAAACCAACCATGGATTGAATTTAACCTCAGATTCAAGTCAACCATGAATTAAAGTTAATCTTGAAGTGAACATTGGATTGAAGTCAATGTTAGATTGGATTCAACCTTGGAATGAAATAAAACATGGATTGAAGTCAACCATGAACTATTATTATTTTTGGATTAAAGTTAGCCATGGTTCAAATTCAACATTGCTTAAAAGTCAATTATGGTTTGGAGTCATAGTGTGGATTGAATTCAACCATGGTTCAAAGTTAACCTTGCTTAAAAGTTAACTATAGATTGAAGTCAACCTTACTTAAAAGTCAACTATGGATTAAAATCAATATTAGTTCAAAGTTAATTAACAACTTTTGAAAGTGTGGTTATGTTTCTTAATATGGTGAAACAATGGTTGGCCATGTTATCTTGGTTATGTCAACCATGTTGTTAGTACTCCAGTTGATTCCTGGTTGTAAGGGATCAAGCGAAGGACATATTTCAACCATATTTTAGATCTTTAGCTAGCACTAATATCACATGAGTATGTCAGATTTGACAATGAATTAAAATGGAAATGGTTGGAAGCAATTACTAGCAGAGTCGGGACACAGATATGCAAACTCTCAGCTCAGGCCTTTCCATTGGGAATGGAGTCAGAAAGAACAACTTTAAAAATTGAATTAGAAACAATATCAATTGTAGAGGAATTTCATGAGTGGAACAATAAACCAACTTTAAATAAGGATGAATTTAGAAGGTGAAATTGAGAGGACTAAGAGGAGAGCCTCTTGGACAAGTTCCTAAAAGTCTTAGTGAAAGAATGAACGCACTGAGCATCAACAATTTCAGAGTAGTCAAGATCTCCTAATAGGTTGCAAAATCTTCATGAATCAACTTGTCAACACAATGCACATATAACTAAACAAATATCCAATCGAGCTTGAAGTCCATACCTAACATAAATACACATCTAGAGAATATGAAGAGACTAACCAAACTTGAAAGATCTAGATACTACTCTCATCATTTAACAAAATATTCATGCTTAAAGACTCTGAATAATTACTAAATTGTTGCTCAAATTCTTTATCTCATAAAAGATCTTTAAAAAAAAAATACAAAAGCTACTATAAAGAATGATCTTAATCTCTACACAAAAATTACATCCGATCTTCAACCAGAAGCTTGAATCCAATGACTACTTTCTCTTCACTAAAAATAATTACAAAGCAGCCATCCGGCAATGGCGGGCTGATCCCTCTCTATCCGTATTAAAATCACCCCCCTCCCTCTTTTGGTATGATATGGCTTCTCTCTTCCTTTTATAACTTCTTGAAAATAATGAAATGAAATGAAATGCGCTAATTCCTTGTTTCTTAGTCTTGATTTGTTTTCAAGATTATCTTATTCACTTGCCTTTTCCTCATTAAAATAATTGAACCTTTTCAATCTTTACTTTCCATCATGATCCCTTTTATTAAGAAAATTACGTATTCACGTTAAACACAACAATGGAAAGTCTTTGGTGTATTTAACCTTTGGTCCCATTTCTGAAAACCGGTCACTTAGACATGAACCTGGGAATGGCTTGTCCTTTTGTCTTATATCCAACCATATTAAAATATAAATCCCTCTTTGTGTATTGAAATGATATGGAAGCTTCAAATAATTTTTTAATATCTTGTTTTTTTAGATATTATGTGATAACGCAAAAAATTGGTGTTAGTTATCCAATAGCAATGCCTCTCCTCTCATCCACTCCACTTATGTTGAATGAGATGATGGTCAAACAACCAAGCAAATACAAGAAGTCTTGGAAGCAAATACAAGAAGCAGATATATTTCCAACATCAAATTCCAATACCAATACGCTTTGATCATGCCCTCCATCTCCATCAAACTCATGTGTTTAATCGCAAACTTGTCATTGGTAGTTTCAGGGTCATGAGGAAATTAATTGGTTTCATAAATTGCTGCTTTTGAGAGATTGACTCGCCACATCAAATTAGAGGTTTTAACATTCAGGCTCCTTCATACATCTTTCCGAGACCGAACTCTCGATAATCATTGATATCAGTAGCTCATCATTCTTTCATTGTGACTTTACTTCACTTCTAAATTATTTTTTAATTCATAAATGGAATATTTGACTTAAAATAATGACACTGTCAATCACATAAGTTTAACTTTAGCAGAGATCTAGATGCATTGTCTACAAGGCTCAACTGCTCATAATTGGATGTGGTCAATATTGGTAGGCTCCACGGGTGACAACAAATCCCTGCGATCTGTTGAGAATGGTAGTGCCAATGCTTTCCTATGTAACAATTTGAAAACTGGGCTTCCTTAGTACTTAATCTGGAAATCAAAGCCTATCCATATCTACTCCTTCCTGCCAAAAATTCTATGCTTTTGACTGTAAACAGATATGAGCTTCTAAAAATACAACAAACTGAAAGGATAAATTAATTAAAGCAAAAGCGTGTGCTCATTTTGATTTTATTCTTCTACACTACACTACACTTACTCTAGCTGCGAATACTTCATTAGCTTAAGTGAAATACGATTTCTAATGGAGCCATAGAAGCATTGTTTCACTCGTACAAAATATGCCTTCATTGACAAAGAAAAAGAAGAGCATATATAAAGAGGATGTAAAACTTTACTTTCATTGTATTCACCATATATTAATTTAAAGGGATATTTTGTACATATATAGAGAGATTTGATATGCTATTCTTGGCTGTACAGATCTTAGGGCTAGAATCATGGGTGACAGTTATGGCTATTCCTATAATCTCTCTGATTTGATTCTTAACCTATAATCTCTCTGATTTGATTCTTAATTGACAACTCATGCCAACACTCCCCCTCAAGTGGAAGCATCCAAATCTTCAATGCACAACTTGTCTAGTGAGTTGTAGAAATCCTTGCTTGATACGGCCTTTGTAAGAATATCCGCCAGTTGGTCTTCGAACTTCACAAATGGAAACCGAATTATTTTAGCTTGGATATTTTCTTTAATGAAGTGTTTGTCAATCTCCGCGTGTTTAGTGCGATCATGCTGGATAGGATTGTGAGCAATAGCAATAGCTTCCTTGTTATCGCAAAAAAGGTCCATCTCGGAGGTAGGAGCAAATCCAATTTTGGTTAGAAGTCTTCTGAGCCATAGAAGCTCACACAATCCTTTAGCCATTTCGCGGAACTTTGCTTCAGCACTTGACAATGCCACCATCTTTTGCTTCTTACTTCTACATGTAACAAGATTCCCCCCAAAGAACATGAAGTAGCCTCGGGTGGATCTTCTGTCTGTGGTGTTCCCCGCCCAATCTGCATTTGTATAACCATTAACTTTGAGATGGTTATTTTTTGAAAACATAAGCCCTTTTCCCGGGGAGGATTTTAAGTATCGTAAAATCCGGATCACTGCTTCCATATGATCCTTACTAGGTTGGTGCATAAATTGACTTACTACACTCACTGCATAAGCAATATCAGGACGGGTATGTGAGAGGTAAATAAGTTTCCCAACTAACCTCTGGTATCTTCCTTTGTCTGTTGGCATTTTGCTTGGATATTCTCCAAGCTTGTGATTCTGCACAGTTGGAGTGTCTACTGGATTACAATCCAACATTCCAACCTCGCATAGTAAATCTAATATATATTTTTGCTGGGAAAGAAATATACCTTGTTCTGATCTAGCAATCTCAATTCCCAGGAAATATTTAAGTCCTCCCAGATTTTTCATCTCAAATTCAGTTGCCAATTGTTTCTGAAGCTTAGCAATTTCCTTTGTATCATCCCTTGTGATGATCATATCATCGACATATACAATTAAAGCTCTTACCTTGCCGCGTCGGTGCTTCAAAAATAATGTATGATCTGAATTGCTTTGGTAGAAGCCATACTTCTTCATTGCTTGACTGAACCGCCCAAACCATGCTCAAGGTGATTGTTTCAGTCCATACAGTGCATGCTGCAATTTGCACATAGCTCCATTTTTTGAAGATGCTGTGTAGCCTGAAGGGATATCCATGTAGACTTCCTCTTCAAGGTCACCGTGGAGAAGTGCGTTCTTTACATCTAACTGGTGCAATGGCCAATCCAGGTTGGCTACGATAGATAGCAGAACCCTGACTGTATTTAGTTTAGCTACTGGTGAAAAGGTTTCTTGATAATCTACACCATATGTTTGAGTGTATCCTTTTGCAACTAGCCTTGCCTTCTATAGATCCATCTACCTTGTGTTTAACTGAGAAGACCCACCTACACCCGACTGTCTTCTTCCCTTGGGTTAGTGGAACCAAGGTCCATGTTTGATTTTTTAGTAGTGCTCCCATTTCTTCCTCTATCGCTTTAGTCCACTTGGGATCCATTAATGCTTCCTGAACTGTAGTGGGAATATGACATGCAGAAAGCTCATGTGAAAATGTCTTGAGAGGCTTAGGTAGCTTTTCGGTGGAGACATAGTTGTCAATTGGGTACCTTGATCTTCTTTCCTCAATATCTGGAGAATATCTGTTTGGTGGCTTGCCCCGATTATGCCTGAAAGGTAAGTTATATCCAACGGAAGTATCTATGTCATTTATAAAGGAGGGTGTGCTGATATTACTTACCTCAGGAATATTCTCAGGAGATGGACCTGCAGGTACTAAGGGGCAGGGGGATTCTGGTTCTTCTCCTGATGATGTAGGCTCAGTTTCCGGAGACCTTCTAGATTCAGACGATATGTCTTGCCATGAAGATGTATTTGTTGATTCTTTGCCAATTATTTGTGTGTCGTTCCGATCTTCAAACCATTCAAATGTTATCCACTTCAACTCTTCATCTAGTGTCTCCCCATGAAGAGAAGAAGTGGAGGTCGAGGAAGGGTAGAATGGTGTGGACTCTAGAAAGGTGACATCCATGGTCACATAAGTACGCTAAGTAGCAGGGTCATAGCAGCGGTAGCCTTTTTGATGCGCAACATATCCCAAGAATAGGCACCGAAGAGCACATGGGTCAAGTTTGGTACGTTGGTTCTTAGGAAGGTGTACATACGCCACACATCCAAATATGCGAGGAGGGAGCATGAGGGCTGTAGGTAGAGAGACCGAGGCTGAGAGGGACTGTAATGGGGTTTGGAAATTTAATATTTTGGAAGGGAGGCGATTGATCATATGGACAGCAGTGGAAACAGCATTAGGCCAATGTCGTGTTGGGACATGAGCGCCAAGGAGGAGAGCCCAGGCAGTCTCAAGAATATGTCTATTTTTCCATTCAGCTACCCCATTTTGTTGTGGGGTATGGGGACATGAGGTCTCGTGTATAAGGCCATGTTGTTGAAAATAGGAATGAAAATGGTGATTAACATATTCACCACCGCTGTCTGAACGAAGAATCCAGATATGAGCGGAAAACTAGGTCTGAATCATAGCATGAAATGACTAAAAGACCCTAAATACTTCATCCTTATGTTTCAACAGATATAACCGGGTCATGCGGGTGCAATCATCAACAAATATCACAAACCAACGTACACCAGATACAATAAATATGGGAGATGGTCCCCATACTTCAGAGTGAATTAAAGCAAAAGGGGTATCACTTTTATTCATGTTTAATGGATAAGTATCCCTATGACTTTTGGCTAAAATACAAGTATCACAGTTAAATTCAAAGGTCTCTACATTTGAAAATAAATTAGGAAACAAATGCCTTAGATACCAAATGATGGATGTCCCAAATGACGATGCCATAGCCAAATCTGTTGAGGCTTTGAACCAAGCAAGGAAGACACATGATGCGCTCAACCCAAACTGAAATCTTCCATGTAGTACAGTCCCCCCTTCTTAGTACCACACCCAATTATCTCCTTGGTGAGAATATCCTGAATAAGACAGAAACTGGAAAACATTAGCACCACACAATTTAGTTCTGTAGTAATTTGACTAACAGACAATAACTTCTGGGACAAGGAGGGAACAAGTAAAGTATTAGATAAATGAAGAGAGGGTGATAGGGTCACAGATCCGGCCCCTGTGACCAGTGAGATCATCCCATTGGCATTCGCAATGCTAGTATTCCTTGGAGATGAGTGGTGAGAGAGATCCGTGGGGTCAAAAGTCATATGGTTCGTGGCCCCAGAGTTGGGAAGCCAATCTCCATGGTCGACATTGTGGCTATCACTAAGTAAGGTGTGACAGAGATTACCTTGATCCACATGAGAGAAATCCTATTGAGAAGAGGTAGTGGGTGGTATTAGAGAGAGATATGGTTCGGCTACCGCTATAGCAGCCTTGCCCGTGCCTTCAACCATACTACCAGTATCCCATTTTTTTTGAGCTTGGAGTTCATGCCACCAATCAGGATATCCATGCAACTGAAAACAATTTTCACGTGTGTGCTTCATATTGTTGCAATGAGAGCATTTGAGATTGTTAGATGAGGAGCGGGCTTTAGAAGCAGATTTCCCAGTATGTTGGGGAGCCGGTCCAGAGAATCCAAGCTTGAGGCTTCTCAAAGCAAGCACTGCTCCTAACGGTGGTTCATGGTCCCCGACGTTCATCACCACCTAGCGAAGGGCCTCCCTGCGGACATGAGCATACGCTTGCTCCACGGTGGGAAACGGGCGCAACTGCAACACGTCGCTGCGAATATTGTCCAGTTTGTCATCAAGACCATCCAAGAAGACATAAACGCTATCTTCTTGGAGAAGATTATTATATCGTTGAATATCAGCAGGGCACTCCATCGAATTTGGACGACAAAAGTTGATCTCACGCCAAAGACCTTGCAAGCTGGTGTAGTATTTTTCTAGGGAGCCACCTGCTTGGCGGAGACGTGAGACACGGTGCCGGAGATCATAGACCTGGGAGGTATCACCACCATCAAAATAGGTGGTAGCAGTAGAGTCCCAAACCTGTTTGGTTGTGGGAAAGAAAATGAAATTGCCGATTAATGCCGGATCCATGGAGTTGATCAGCCAACCTTTGACAATGGCGTTGTTAGTGCACCATTTATAGAAGGACGGGTCGGTCGGAGATGGCGGGGTTAGTTCGCCATTGATGTAGCCCAACTTGTCTTTGTCGGAGATGTACATCTCAACAACTTGGGACCATAGGGCATAGTTGGAACCATCCAACTTGATGCCAATCGGTACAGCTGCAGGTTCAGAAGTCACGGTAGGAGCCTGAGCTTTGGATAGAGGTTCAGCCATCGTGGCGGTGAATAATTCAGAGAGGAGTGTATTCTGGTTGGTGGGAGATTCCTCCGTCTGGATTGGAGTTTCGGTGGCTGCCATAGGAGAAGGTGGTGGGTGGAAGGATGCTAGAAGCTAGTGATGGGCGTGAACCGAGAGCCAGATCGTGAGAGGCTCTGATACCATGTAAAACTTTACTTTCATTGTATTCACCATATATTAATTTACAGGGATATGTGTACATATATAGAGAGATTTGATATGCTATTCTTGGCTATACAGATCTTAGGGCTAGAATCATGGGTGATAGTTATGGCTATTCCTATAATCTCTCTGATTTGATTCTTAATTGACAACGCATGCCAATAGAGGAGATACTCTGAAGCTATGGAAACTTAAAAATCATAAATTATGAACTTAGTCAAGCATACTCCTCTCGAAGATTTTAGGCAGGCTGCTACAGGATCTTGATTTTTTTTTTTACATTTTTGCTTCTTGGATTTTCAAAAAGAAATATCATTGGATGATCTTGCATAAAATTTTCCTTTCATTCTTCATGTTCATCAAACAGAGGATGATCATGAGGGAATCTTTCATTAACTTGAAGCACTGATAAATTTTTAACTTGTTGATCCAGATCTTGATATTAAAAATTTAGACTTGAATGAAGTTCGAGACTCTGTAGCAGCTCTTGATCATTTGCTTATGGAGATCACATGATAGGAAGAATCTCTTCTTGAATTCTTCATGTTCTTTGTCAACATTTCTCTCTGGAGTTGCAGATTTGAAAACCCCTTCATCCATAGATGTCCTTTCATCTACGGCAATATGCAAAGCAAGATCTTCTTTTCTAAACTCTTTCTTGTTGGTCCGTACGTTCAATAAAATTCCACAAAAGTCTATGAGGGAACCGTTGGACCTTGGAGGCAGATTATTCAAACCATTATTTACATCCTCTAGCAGCAATTGATCTTTCAATAGATAAATAGCCTATGTCTGACTCTTGTTCACCTTCAAGATACATATATTTAACCTTTGTCATTATGCCCATCTAAGCTTTCTTTCAAGTTTACTTTCACTTTCGCTTTACTCAAGATGTTCCAAGGATGCTTCGGAACTATGCCAAGGCATCAATAATTTGAAATTAGTAACAAAATATTCATGCTTAAAAACTCTGAATAATTACCAAATTATTGCTCAAATCCTTTATTTTATGAAAAATATGTAAAAAAAAATTATAAAAACAAAAAAAATACAAAAACTATTATAAAAAGTGATCTTCATCTCTACAAAAGCATTACATCTGCTCTTCAATTATAAGCGTGAATCCAATCACTACTTTATCTTCACTAAAATTAATTACAAAATAGTCAACCGACCATAGCTAATAGGGCCCTCTTTATTCTTCATAAATTCCTCCCCCGTCCCCCTCCCTCTTTTGGTATGGCTGGTCTCTTCTTTTATAGTTTCTAGGAAATAATGAAGTGTGTTAATTCCTTGTTTATTGGTCTTAGTTTCTTCTAATTTTGTTCACTTGCCTTTTCCTTATTAAAATAATGGAACCTTTTCAATCTTTACTAACCATCGTGATCCCTTTTATTAAGAAAGGTAAGTCGTCACTTTAATCACAATAATGGAAATTCAAATTCCTTGGTGTGTTTAACCTTTGCGCCCATTTTTGAAAACCCGTCACTTGAGATGAACCTGGGCATGGCTTGTCCTTTTTTCTTATAGCCCTCTCTTCGTATTCAAATGATATGGAAGCTTCATTTTTTATTGTCTTATTTTTATACCTGCCTTAGCAGGTATATTGTAATCGATTGCAAGTCAAACTCTTTTGACTTGCTCTATTTTGATGTAGGTTTAAAAAATTAAAATCTGTTTTGTAAAGTATAACTTAGGGATTTGTAAAAAAAATTTTTAATTTTGTTAAAAAAACTATTTTGTAAATAGCTGATTGGTGGATAGAAGATGATGTAAGCTTTGGAATTTGGTATTTGGATTTGAGTTGACATGTGGCAACATGACGTCATAATAATAAAATTAAAAAATTAAAAATTATATCCCATTGCCATCTGTGCAAGTGGTACCATCGGAGCCAACTGTTCTGGGCTTGTTCCCACCCAAGCCCATGCCACAATTGTCACATGCGACAATTGTCATCTGCTTATCTCTGACCAGTAAGGAATATTATGTCGACAAAATCTTCACTTGTAGCGTGAAATCTCTCACATGCAAACCATATAGATATATAAACAGCTATCCAGACTTTAAGGATTCCCTGTGAACCCCTGGGCTTCATTGAAATCCGCTGCAGCTTGCATGGTCTCTCCTATTCCCCCTTCCTGCAGCCTGCCAAACGGGTCATTCCTGCTTTCCACTCTCTTCATTCTTTGTGCGTTTGCCTGAGTAACAACTTTATCAGTTGGCAACTGCTCTGAAGCAGCTTGCAACAAAAACCACACTGGAGTTTCAGAACAACTAAACGATTTTCCAAAGAAAATCGATTTCCAAACCATCCCAGTTAACAAAAGCAATTGTTGTAACAACATGAGCAGAAAATGGGTACCCAGAAACTCTAAATTACCGTCAATGTTTCTCCAATTGTGGGTGGATCCAATACTTGAGAATTATTCAAAGCCGACAGCATGGTAGAAGCAGGTCCTCCCGGAACTTGCTGCCCCATCATCCGACTCTCCGCGCTTTGAGCAGCACTTATATCGCTCTGCTCAACAGGCTTCGCGAGAATGTTGTCTGCCACCGCTTCAAACACCTGCAAAGCCCACAACAAATTATTCAAATAAATATTGAAATTGAGATTTACATGTAGTATTGTATGACCTAAATATTAATAAGAAATTGACCTCTCCAACTGTTGCAGGTTCGGTAATTGGCGGCATCCCGAATTCGCGAGCCTCCGGTTTGTCATCGAATTCGGCCTCTGTTATAATTCTAGAGGAGGTGCCCGACAGAGGATTTCCTGCAATATTGTATTCACATTTGAAAAGCCTTTGTTCTGTGACAAAAAATAATGCTGTTAGCAGGATAATCAATGTATTTTAGTTGAAATTAGAATCGAAATGGCGTAGTTATATGATACCTTGGGAGACGGTGCCGACGATGCCTGCGCGCGCTTGTGCATATGAAGCATTCATCAGGCAACCGGCAGAAAAGCGAGTTAATAACCTAGAAACCGAAGAAGAAACCATGATTTCCAGCTGATTTTGCAAGAATTTTAAATGAGAATACTGAGAATGGCAAGGAATTGAATTAACTTGATTGAACATATGTGGAAGGAGGGTGTAACGATATATTGTTGGGTATTGGCGGCGGTAGACTGCAGGGTGTAGCGTGGAAGGTAGGCAGGAAGGAACGTGTCTATATTGCACCACCTATACGATTTTTGCTCATATACACCTGTACACCTGTAGAATGTTTATTAACCGACAACAGGTTTTTGAGATTTATTAAAACATAAATAACCAGACATTACCTTAGTGCTCCATAAAGGACTGATAACTTAGGAATTCTTTCTTGAAAATTCGTTGGAATCGAAAGAAAGGACGCTGAAAGATTGGAATGGGCGTTAAAATGGATTGAATGAGCAGATTCCTAACTGCTCATCCAAACACTGAAATTCATGGTTTAAGTGTAGCACAGATTCGAACTCAATATTGAATCCTGCACAGATTTGAACTGTAAAGTTAAGTCAAGTCAAGTCAAGTTATTTGAGCATGTATGTTTATTTGATATGTATGTTTTTACAGTGTTTAGCTCTTGTGTTAAGGAGTTTTATATTATTTAAGTATGTATGTTAAAAGAATTATAGTATTTAAATTTTTTTAGAAAATCTCTAAAAATTAAATTTAAATATACCAAACTTTTACGCACTGGTATTTCCAGTATTCTTCCGGTATTTTAAATGGTGACATTGAAAAAAATGATATGTTTACCCATAATGCATAATTATCATAACCTAATTAAGGTATGAGGCATGTTCAAATAAGGTTAGGGATTTATTAAAAAGCTCTGGCCTCCTTCCTATTGGGCTCTTCAACTAGAGCATAGGGAGTTAAATAGCTTGAAAAATCAATTTGACTAAGTATGAGAGCTAGATGAGGGTTGTTATTTTGGGTTTCTTAGAGACCATATATTGACTTGGACAATGGAAATTCTTTGCTTCAATATGGATGTATAAGCAACAATGCTTTTGTGGGTCCAACACCTTAGTCCACTAGAAGGAGTGCTTAAGAAGTTGGATGTACACTGCAAATTGGATGAACAAATGTTCAATGTGAAGTGCAACACAAGAAAGGTAAGCAATGCCTTGAAAATAATTCAAGCAAGACAATTGCACGATTGAACAAATGAGACAATTGTGACACCTTAGACATGAGCACGTGATTGAAAGGATAGGTGGATCCAAGGGTCAAGCGTTACAAAAAATTAGTAGACGGATGGATCCATTGTCCAAATTCATTCAAGAAAGAAAGGTTGGCCATTCGTAGAAAGGTGGACAAGGAGTTTTGTGATTGTGCCATCGGGGGTTGGCATTGTAGATTGCTTAGATGATGTCTAAGTGAACTATGGAAGAATCAGGATCTCCAAGAGGCTCATTACTATATATAGTAATGCTTTGTTTATTTGTATTAAACAAAGCATTACTATATATAGTAATGCTTTGTTTATTTCCTTTACGACTCATTACTATATATAGTAATATATAGTAACTTATAGTAATGCTTTATTCTTGGAAAATCCATTATTCAAAATATTTAACTAAAAAATATTTTTTTCAATTTAAAATAATTAAATTTATTTTAAATTTAAATTATAAATTTATAATAAAATATAAATAAACTATTCTCATAACAATGAGATTAATTTATAGTCTTTCTCATTTCCTATTTATGCTAGTCTATAAAAAAAACTTGCATATTTGTATAACATTATAAATTTATAATAAAATATAAATTAACTATTCTCACAACAATGATATTAATTTATAGTCTTATAAGCTATTATTTCTCATTTCCTATTTATGCTAGTCTATAAAGAAACTTGCATATTTTTATAACATAAGTCAAGAATATTACTAGAAGTATGTAAGGAAGCTTGAATATGCTTGTTTTATGCTACATTGCAATAACCTATATCGTATTTAAATGGACATTTTTTAATTCATTTTTGTTTTAATTTCTTTCAAACTGTAATTATATTTGTTTTATCATATATTTTTATAGCAAAATTATCCTATTGCTATATATTTTCAATCTCTTCTTACGAGGCAGGTACTAAGCAACTTTGTTGCTTATTCCACTTGTTTATATAATGTTACAATCTATATTGTTACATTACATATTTTTTTTTTAAAGTTATGTTTTTTATAAATAAAAACTTATTTAAGTCCTTTTTAATGTTAGAATTGTGTTTCATATTATCTTATTTAAGTATTTTTCTAATGTTAGAATTGTGTTTCATTTTAAGACATTTTTCTAATTAAATTTAGGTTTTAACTTACATACTTTTTTTAAAACTAAATTTAGGTTTTAACTTACATAACACTAAATTTAGGTTTTAACTTGTACATAACATTAGTGAGTATATTTTTTTAAGTGTTTTAAATTATGGTTTACATTTTAACTAGGTTTAAGATTTAATTTACATAACAATTGTAAATTATATTTTCTTTAGGTATCTTGAATTAAGTAAAATTAACAAAAGTTTAAAATTATCTTCTTAAGAATCCCTACATCAACAATTTGGGTATTCTGGGTTGTGATTTAGTGGTAAGAACAATGACTACAACTATCCTATGTTTGTTTCTTAATGAAATTTATGTGGTTTCACCTATTAAGAACTCTTCAAGTGAGACGTTATGGATATTGATCTAAAACATGTCAATTTTTTCATGAGTCGGGTGGGTTATAGTCTAACAATAGAATAGTTGAAACAAGTAGCGCAAGTTTGTTTCTCAATGTAATTCATATGGCTCTCTTTCAGAATCCAAAAGTGTCACATCTCATGAGATTAACCCAAAAAAGGCGAGTTTTTATTTTAGTCCATTGGGATTTGGTCTAACTGTAGACTAGTCACCATAGCTAGCATAGAGTCAATTCTTATAGCATTTTGTATGGTTCTACCTAAGAATCACTGAAGTGATGCGTCTCAAGATATTTACTCAAAAAACGAGGAGTTTCTATTTTAATAGTTTGGGTTATGGTTTAATGTTATAATACGTGACAACAATTAGCATGGGTTCAATTCTCAATGCATTTTGTTATCTAAGAAACTCTAAAGCGACACATCCTAATAAATTGACCCAAAAAATGAGACTTTTATTTTAGTCAATCAAGTTATGCCCTAGCAACATATTGGTTACCATAACCAACCCAAGTTTGATTCTCAACACATTATATATGGATCTACTTGAGAATACCTAAAGTGCTCTATTCCAAGAGATTAAACCCCACAATGGGGAGATTTTATTTTAGTCACTTAGATTTTTGTCTAGGGGGAAATCAACTACCATAGGTAATCAAGGTTTGAATCTTGATGCATATGGCTCTACATTAGAATCACCAAAGCGACATGCCCAATGAGATAGACCCAAAGAAGCTAAAGTTTCTATTTTACTCGATTGGACTTTTGTCTAGCAATAAATTACAATGACAAAGTCCACGAGAACACTTGAAATGGCACTTCGAAAAAAATTACCTCAAAATGGAGAATTTCTATTTTAATTAATTAAACTATGATTTAGTGATAGTGATAATTCAATCATCGTAAATTATTCAAACTCAAATCTCAATATATATCAAATAATTGTGAGACCCATGACATTTTTTTTTTATGATTTAAGTTTGTGAAAGTATTTTAAAAACATATATATTTTTCTGTTATGTGAAAACTCAGAAATAACTCACACAAGATATGGGAGCTAATTTGTACAACAATTATTATTATTTTTATTTTATTTTATTTTTGGGATATATGTGATAACGCCCAAAAAAATGGTGTGAGCTAATTTGTACAACAATTATTATTATTTTTATTTTATTTTATTTTTGGGATATATGTGATAACGCCCAAAAAAATGGTGTTAATTCTCCCATTGCAATGTTGCTCCTCCCATCCACTTATATTGAATGAGTTGACGGTCAAACAACCAAGAAAATACAGGAAGTCGCAGGTTGATGTTGATGCATCCAAGGTAGTGAGATCGACGTCGAAAGCCATTGTTCATACTAGTATTAATGATTATGCTATAATATTTTATGGATCACTGGTCCATTACAGTGATACATTAATTGATTTCAATCCTAGATGCATGCTGAATAAATGGTGGCTGCGAGAAGATACCTTTCTTGCCAACATCCGATGTCTATATACTTTGATCAAAATCGTGTCCCTCCACATGTTTAATCGCAAACTTGTCATTGGTGGTTTCGAGTTCATGAGGAAACTGGTTTCATATTACTACTATTGAGAGCCTGAATCCATAAGGATTTGCCACGTCAAATTAGCGGTTTTAACATGCAGGATCATTTTCCTTTTATTATCCTTCCTGCATATTTCCAAGCCTGAATTGTTGATCTCACTGCTCAGTAGCTCATGCTTGAGCTACTTTCATTGTGACTTTATTTCACTTCTTGTAAAGTCTGTCTAGTAAATAAGGATTGCCTAGGCTTTATGGTGGACAATAGATCTCTGCGATTTTTTGTTGCTAGTTCCTTCCTATGTAACAATTTGAAAACTGGGCCTCCTAGCATTTAATCTGGAAACCAAATCCAATCCACATCTGCTCCTTCCAACCAAAACTTATATGCGTTTGACTGTAAATAAATTTGAGCTTCTAAACATACAAACAAATTGAAAGGATAAACTGATTAAAAGAAAAAATGTGTGCTCATTTTGAGTTTAATCTGCTACAATACACATACTCTAGCAAATACTTCATTAGCTTAAGTGAAATAAGATTTCCAATGGAGTCACTGAAGCATTGTTTCACTTGTACAAAGTCTTCCTTCACTGACATAGAAAAAGAAGAGCAGATAGAAAGACAATATACTCTAAAGTTTTGGAATCTTAAAATAAGAAATTATGAACATAGTCCAGCATGCTCCTCCTGAAGATTCAAGACAGGCTGCTAAAGGATCTTGGAAATCATAAGAAACAACTTTCTTTTTAACCTTTCTACTTCTTAGATTTTCAAAAAGAAATATCAATGGCTGATCTTGCATAAAATTCTCCTCTAATTTTTCATAATCATCAAATGCATGATGATCGCGAGGAAATCTTTCATTAACTTAAAGCACTGATAAATATTTAACTTGTTGATCTTGACCTTTGATATTTAAAATTCAGGCATGTATGAAGTTCGAGATCTCTAATAGATCTTGATCATTTTCTTGTGGAGACATGAGAGGAAGAATCTCTTCTTTAGTTTCTTCACGTGCTTTGTCAATTTTTCTCTTTAGAGTTGCATATTTGAAACCTTCATCCACAGATGTCCTTTCATCTGCTGTATGCTATATCTTCTTTTTTAAACGCTTTCTTGCTGGTCCATACTTTCAAGAAAATTCCACAAAATTCCATGAGGGAACCGTTGGAACTTGGAGGCAGATTATTTAACCATTCTTTACATCCTCCTTGTAGCAATTGATCTTTCCATCTAACCTGAATATGATCGTCAGTGGAATCACCAGAATATGGAGTCACAAAGGTGAATAAATAAACATCATGTATCTGACTCTTTTTAATCTCCTTCAGGAGACGAATCTTTAACCTTTTTCGTTTTTCTTAAGGAATTTTTTTTCAATTTCGGGTCCCAACAATGGTGCCATTTGATGTTAGTACTCCAGTTGATTCTAAACTGTAAGGGATCAATCAAATGACATCTTTCAACAAGACTTTATATTTTTAGTTGGCACCAAGATCATAGGGGCTTTCTCATAATATTACCAATCTAACACTTTCTGTCTAATAGAGAAACAAAGGTTCTTAAACATTAAGATATTCACAAGAGTATGCCATATTTGACAAGGAATAAAAATGGAATGGGTTGAAAGCAATTACTAGTAGAGTCGGATTTGAGATATGCAAACTCTTAGACCAGAGGCATTTCCAATGGGTATGGAATCAGAAAAAACAACTTTAAAAACTGAATTAGACACAATATCAATTGCAGAGGATTTTCACTGACTGGAACAATAAACCAGCTTTAAATGATCATGATTTTAGATGGTGAAATTGAAAAGACAAAGAGGAGTGCCTCTTGGACAAGTTCCTAAAAGTCTTGGTAAAAGAATGAATGTACTGAGCCTCAACCATTTCAGAGTAGTCAACAGTTCTTAACAGGCTGCAAAATCTTCATGATCTTCATGTATCAACTTGTCAACACAATACACATTTAACTAAACAAATAGTTCGACCGAGCTTGCAGTCCCTTCCTAACATAAATGTACATCTATAGAATAATTGCCAAATTGTTGCTCAAATCTTTTATTTCATAAAATATCTGTAAAGAAAAAAAATTGTAAAAACAAAAAAAATACAAAAGCTGATAAAAACCATTATCTTAAACTCTACAAAATCATTACATCCTCTCTTCAATCAAAGGCCTAAATCCAATAACTGTTTTCTTTTCATTGAAAAAAATAGAAAGCGACAAGTCGACCATGGTTAACTGAGCCCTCTCCGTTCTTCAAAAATCTCACCCCTCCCTCTTTTTGTATGGCTACTCTCTTCTTTTTATAACTTCTTAAAAATTATGAAATACGTTAATTCCTTATTTCTTTTCACTTGCCTTTTCCTTATTGAAAATAAGAGTACGTTAATTCCTTGTTTTAGTCTTGATTTCTTTTCAAAATTATTTTATCATTTACCTTTTCCATCTTTATTCATTCCAGCATGATCCCTTTTATTAAGAAAGGTAAGTCTTCACTTTAATCACATCACAACAATGGAAAGTCTTTTGTGTATTTAACCTTTGTGCCTATTTTTGAAAACCGGTAATTTGACATGAACTTGGCTATGGTTTGTCCTTTCGTCTTATAGCCAACCATATTAATATAATAATCCCTCTCTTCATATTGAAATGATATGGCAACTTCAAATCATTTTTTAATATATATATGATAATGCCGCTCCTCTCATCCACTTATGTTGACTGAGATGACGGTCAGCAAATACGATAAGTTACAAGTTGATGTTGATGTATCCACCATGGCAGTGCGATTGGAGTTGAAAACCATATTATATTAATGAATATGTTTTTTCAGATGGAAAGATCCACGAGAAACTCAACAATACTTCTCCACATTCATGGATGGTAAAGGTGGTAAACCACCGGCCATCCTAGTAGAAGGCCTAACCCCAGAGGACTCAAGGCTTGAAACCGTGACCTCCCCCGAACCGAGAGAGTGTGCGCACGTCTTACCAATTGAGCTAACCCTTGGGGCTTATTAATGAATATGCTGTAATATTGTATGGATCATCGGCCCACACAGTGATACAATTGATTTAAAACCTATACATGTATATAGATGCATGCTACGGAAATGGTGGCTGCTGGGTCAATTTCAACCATGTTCTTTTGGTTATTTCAATCATGATGACCTAAATTTAACCATTTTCCATAGTTAGTTTTATGGTTTAAAGTATACTTTGGTTTATGGTCAATTATAAATTAAAATTAATTATATCGAAACATGGTATAAATATTTGAATTTATTTAATTTAATTTATTTATTTATTTTCTATATTTTTATTTATAATTTTTTGATGATGATGATGGGTATAAATAATTGAATTTATTTAACTGAATTAATTAATTTATATTATTTATTTTCTATATATTCATTTACGACCATGACGATGGCTAGTCATTAACTAGCACAACCATATTTTTAAAAGGGTTTGATATGCACCAATCGACATATAACTAGCCCAACCACATTTTTAAAAGGGTTTGATATACACCAGTCGACATATATCATACGCTTTTAAATGTTTGGCCATGGTTAATATACACTAATCGACGCATATCAACCACTTAAAAAATGTTGTTTTGCTAGTTGTATCATAGCCAGTTGTTTTTTTAACTGTCATGCACAAGGTCCACATGTGTCTCATCATCTCCCAATTAAGGCAGCAAAGAGCACTCTTAGAAGATGACAACAACTTTTTTAACATTCCTCTAGGTGAACAAATGTAGGATACGTGTGTCAATTGATTCTAGACTCTAGTCCTTTACATAAGTTTAGATTAAGTGTCTTTAAATAATCAAATGTGGTCTTTATTGAATTGTGGTTCAATCCTTTCAAATATTTTGTTGGACCTCAAGCTTACAACACTCTTTCAAAGGGTGTCCAAGAGTTAATTAATTGGGTTAGGCCTCCATGCATTTAAACTAATGTGCCCTTGGATTACAACACTACCTAAGGAGGTTGAAATTTCAAGGCCGTGGAATGTCTGAGACTCCTAACACCAAGGTTTTGAAGGATAAAAGGGAACTGTGGAAGCCTCACAAGCTCAAGGGAAGTTGTAAAAAAACAATTTTGTGGAACCACTATTGGGACAACTTGCCAAAACCTGCATCAAAATGCTTTGATATGCATTTTTTGATATTCTATCATGGAAAACTACAAATTTTGTAGTATGAAATTGTTGTGGGTTTAGAAAAATAATGGTTTGATAACACTTACAAAACCTGGAGGGTTCTTAGTGCAAAACATCAAAATCTTGTAGAGTGCTTGAGAAAAATGCAACCCAAAGGTTGTAGAGCACACATGAAGGCCACATCCTTATGTTTCCAAGTACTTGAGAAATCCACATACCCAAGGGTGTAGAGAACTTGGATAAGATGCAACCCCAAGTTCACAAAGCATAAGAAAGATACTTTCCCAATTTGAAAAGTACTTAGGGAGGTTGCAATCCTAATGTTGTGGAGCACCCAAAAAGTTTGCAATAACAAAGTTGTGGAATACGAAAAAGTTTGCAACAAGGTTGTAGATCACATTTGTGTGTTGCTATTCCAAGGGTTAGCAAGAGTATAGAGGAACCAAAACACAATTATTGAAATGACATGAAAAAAGAAATTGAATAAATACAATAATATTATTCTAAATTAATTGTTGTTCACTCATGTAGAAAGAAAAATACAAGTCAATACTTTTGTCCTTCCAACTCTGTTGGCATTCATCATTCTAGTGGAGCCACTAAATACTAATAAATATGTTCCAAATTTATAATAAAAAGTAGAGATAAAAATTCAACAATATTGAGATAAACACATAAGAGTAAAGTTAGGAGCTAGAGAGGCAAATCTAGCTAGTGTTTACTCTATAATTCTTACTCTAATGGGTGCTTTTCAGACATTACTCATACTCAAACATCAATTTGTTAACTATTCATTTTAATGGGTGATTTTCAGACATTACTCATACTCAAAAATCAATTTGTTAATTATTCATTTTTTTTAATTCATTCCAATTCAATTTGTTCTTATATCTTTTGAACATAAGTTCTTATATCTTTTGAACTTATGTTTAGTATATATTTTATTAAATGCTTTAACTTCTTTTGCTAAAATCTTATTCTAAAAACTTTAATCCCCTATTGGAAGAGTGGGCCAGGGGACGTTTAGAATAAGATTTATGTTATCTCATTCAAATTTTCTCCATACACCCATTTGATCATTCTTTTTAGCAAATTTATTAATGTTTTCTTGAATGTTATAGGATTTAAGTGCAAAGTAATCCATCAGTGTTAAACCCTTTACTGCATAATAATTATAATTTTATTTTCTCGAAATTAAATTTGAAATGTTTATGTCACATTGTCAATGTTTTCTTTAAATTGTACTAGGAGCCTTTCTTCTTGATTGATAGATGCAAAATTTTAGTTTAAATGCAACATTTTAAGTCATCTTTCACTTTGGTTTAGCAGAGGTTACTTCGTGTAAATGGTTTATTTATAGCATCAATCTTGTTGATGTGAAACTTTGGTCAATTAATGATACTCTAAAAAATAAAAAGTAGTAATTTTGATGTTTGTTGATTAGTGATGGGTTATTATATGCATTATTCATTCTTGAGATTATGGAGTCTTTACTTAGTGAAACTATGCCATAGCGCCCTCATTCATGGGATATTAAAGAATAACATTAATTTCTTAGATATTGATAAATACCTACCAAAATCATTTTATTAATCCCCCTTCTAATACATAGTTCCAATTAAAAAACCCTATTTTTACAAGTTATTCCCTATTTTTAGGGGACACCCCATTTTACACCCCCAATACTATTTTTTCCATAGAAAAACATAATCTTTATTAGTGAAAATATAGTTGCATTCTTTAGATGCGATGCATGAAAAATTCATGTGCATATCTAGTTTGATACAAAGTACCAACCGAAACCATTCTAGTAACTGGTATGGATAAAGTCCCATCCATTTTACATAACAAAACTCATACATATTGTAGCATATATTGCCAAAAATATGAGATATGAGCTATCATCTTCACAAAAAAGGATCATATAGATCTTCAAGTATGTTTTTTTTCAAAAAAAAAGCCTCATAAGATACTTGTTCTTCACCAAATAAGTATTAGTATGAAATAAAACTTACTTATCTTCAATCATGATTTTCTCAAAAAATATAGTCTCAAGACAAGACCTATTATTTTCCATTCAAAACCAGTGGGCTAAAATTAACTAGCCCCAGTGGAAAATACTTATATGAAGTTTTAGAAATGCAAAGGCATATCTGTTTCATCAAATAGCAACAAAGGTATCATGCAAAGATGAGTTTAATATTGAATTTTTGTTTTCTTCAATAAGCCACTGACCTACCTGCAATGAAGTTCCATCTTTTTCCAAACCATCAGCTATGGTGTTTCGTTCTCCTTATATACACTGAATAGTTATTGTTCTCACCATTGATTTTTATCATTGGGTCTCATCCAATAGAGGAACCAACAACATAGTTTGAATCCTAGTATATTCTCCATTTATCCACCTGATAATAAGCCGAGAATCGCCAAAAATATGAAGAGAAATTGTACCCTGCTCCACTGCCAACCATAATAAAAGTCTAAGTGTGATTAACTCTACCAAATTATGTGTACCTTGACCTAGTCCGACTTTGAAACTAAACAAATGTTTCTTAGATAGATACAATATCCCCCCAGCACCACATTTCTTCGGATTTCCCATGGTAGCCCCATCAAAATATGCCCATGGATTGGAATCATTAATGATTTCCTCAACCACTTGTCATGTCTTTATCTCTACCTTGTCGTGCAAGAATAAACTGTGTATGCCCAGGCTTTGATAAGAACATTGTAAAGGTAGGATAAACTTGTCTTCGAAACAACTTGCATTCCTTGCAAGCCATATTCCCCAAGAAATAATAAGTGGGAGTGATCTGTACTCTTTAAGCAATTCATTATGATTCCATATCCTTAATTGTTTTCCATTGAGTCTCCATGCCATATATTTTGCTTATTAATCCTCTTCTCTATTTTAGACCATACAACCTTTGAGTAAGGACACTCTACTATAATATGGAAATTTGTTTCTTCATCTTGTTTACAAATATGGCAGCGTTCAGGTCCTTCCCTATTTTTCCATTGCATAACATCCCATTTCAAAACCTTGTTTAGAAGTAGGAACCACATAAATATCTTAGTTTTCAATGGACATTTATAACTTCAAACCATGCTTCACAACCAAGAAGGCTCATTACTTGCTCCTGTAACAAAAAATTGTAACCTTATTATGGAGTTTATATCCAAGAATAATAATGCATCCAGACTAGTAGATCGTTGCAGCCATGAATCATGACATTGCTATTTTCCAAATTTGCAATACATCCTTTTCATAGTTCATGATCATTTCCTTCAAAACTCAACTCTTCCGTCATTTTCCAGCCTTGTCCCCTTAAAGATGAAGTCCTGAAATTTACTATATTGTTCAGTCTGATATATCCATTTTATCGGAGCTTAAATTTCATATGTTTCGACAAAATATAGTGACGAGAAAAAACAACCCATGGATCATTTCCTAGACCAAAAGAGGCCCCATTTCCCACCTTCCAAGATAAACCATATCCAATTATGTGGAACGCTTGAATGAATTCTTTCTAACATAAAGAAACATGATGTTTATCCTTATGTGGTTTTCTAATCCATTCAATGATTGTTAGAGGATAGATGCATTTCCTAACAACCACCTATACCCAAAGTCCTGTACCTATAATCAAACTCGAGAAATTGTATGCCACTAGCATAGAAGAAAACATGCCAGGAATATTAAAACCCCATCCACCATTATGTTTTGGTAATGTCATAGCTTTCCAACTGATCCATACCATTCCTTTCTATTGTAAACTAACAAACTATAAAAACCTGTGACACAATTTTCTTATTTTTTCAATAACACCTATATGAATCTAGAAGTTCATCCAAAACATAAGTATTGCATCTACAACAGTATTAAACAAGACCATTCTTCCACCTTTAAATAACCATTGATGAGTGGGTGATTCCATGAAGGTGGGTAACATTTTTTGGCCAAATTTGGTGATGAAAACCTGATTTTTTATTCATGTGCTAGATAGAAGCCATCAAAACACATATATGCCATGTGAATTTTGACTTGCAGTAAAAAAACAAATTGTAGAATATTATGTTGCCTTCCCAATGATATTTAAAAAAAAATATTCCGATGTCATTTAATGTGTGAAATTTTGCATTTAATGAACTATGTGACCTTAAAAATTTGAAGAAGTTAATAAGTGGCTCATGTCCAACCCCAATAATTCAATATTACATTAATAATTTAAAAAGAAAATATACGAGCATGATCTACACAAAATGCATTGTGGTCTGCATATTTTTTTGTTAATTTATTTTGCAATATACAATTATTTATTATTTTTCGAAAGTGACCACATCTGATTTCAGCATCATTTTATACACATGTGTGTCCATCCCAGTTTTTTTTTCACTGTTTAAAAAATTGAAAAACCAAAGATACCCTTTTGAAGATGACACGTCGATGTGTGGGCTGTGTATTTTTCAAATTTTTGGATGTGTATTTTTTACCCTGCGGATTTTTCTTTGAGCTGCTTCGAAGTTGTTGTCAAGTTTTCTAAGTGTAATTTTTAGAACTAATTTAAAAAAAAACATATGAATGCCAAAACACATGCATGATACATCAATGGATAGAGGATTCAGTGATGAATCTATCGGTATGAAATCCACTCTATTTTGTGCCATGAATGGCAGTGTTTACACCCCTAAAAGACACAGAGAAACATTGATTTTCCTGTAAGAGGGCTAAATCCCTGTTTTTCAGGCCCTTGATCGAGCTCTAGAGCTCGATCGAGGTATTTAAATGCTTCAATCGAGGTTTTAAACAAAGCTCAATCGAGGGTTTATTAAACCCTCGATCGAGGGTTTAATAAACCCTCGATCGAGAAAATTAGAAAAAGCTCGATCGAGGTCCTGTTTTTGTTAAAAAAATCATACAAAAGTGGTTGGGACTGAAGTTAAGCATTGATGGCACTAATGTCATTTAAACCACCTTCCTAACACCATTTCCCACCCAATTTCTTAAATAAATTCTATATAAACATAAAACATAAACATCTTACTAATTTTATTATTCAGAATTGGCTAACCTATCTGAAACAATGCTTGTTTTCTAATGCAAATTTAGCATTGTGGATTGTATTTACATATTGTTGTAGGTGTGAATTTGGATTGTTGATCTTGATCACAATGGGAATAAAAAAGCATCGAAGTAAAATATCTACTAAGAATCAAAGCAAGGCCGAAGAAATAAGAGAGAAAGATAGAGAAAGAAAGAGGATAAAAAGAGCAATCTTGAGAGGAGAAGAAGTTGCAAATAAACCTATGATGGGAGAATCAAATGCCATTGCTAAGAATATTGGTATAATTTAAAAGTTATGCAATTTCGTATTCATAACTATAACTTTTTTTTCCTAGTGATATAGTTCATAGAATTTCTTTCATATTTTCATATAATTTCATATTGCATGATATATTTAATTTCATAGTGTTCTCGTTCATCATTTATATATATGTGTGTGTGTGTGTGTGTGTTAAATTGTTTAGAATGTAAATATAATTTTGTAATTGTAATTTTGTAAATAATTCATAAACTTATATAAATTGTATGTGCATGTATGAATTCATATATATGTATTCATAATTGTATGCAAATTGTATAATTTCATATTCATATAAATTTAAAAATTGCATATTCATATATTTAATTTCATAGTGAACTCTAGTTCATAATATATATATATATATATATATATATGTTAAATCAAGTTGAGAATTTATTATAATTTTGTAATTGTAATTTGGTAATTAATTCATAAACTTATATGTACATTGTATGTGCATGTATGAATATATATGTATTTATAATTGTATGTAAATTGTATAATTTAGTATTTACATATTCATATAATTTCATATTTCATATTGCATATTCATATATTCAATTTCATAGTGTTCTTGTTCATAATTCATAAATTTATATACATTGTATATGTATGTATGAATTCATATATATGTATTCATAATTGTATGTAAATTGTGTAATTTCATATTCACATTTTCATATGATTGCATAAATTGCATAAATTGCATATTCATGAATATATTCAATTTCAAAGTGTTATNTATATATGTATTCATAATTGTATGTAAATTGTATAATTTTTATTACATATATTCATATAATTTCATAAATTGCATATTCATATATTCAATTTCATAGTGTGGTTCATAATATATATGTGTGTGTGTGTGTGTTAAATTGTTTAGAATTTAATTATAATTTTGTAATTGTAATTTTGTAATTATTTCATAAACTTATATACATTGTATATGTGCATGTATATATACAACCTCCTAAAACCACTTATGTACACTTGTGAAATAAAGGTATGTGTTGTCAAAGAATTGAAAAAATGTTTAAAACCACTACACTAAATTACATATATACAAAGTAAGTGTATTATAGTATGAGTAGTTCTAGTTGTCCAATGAAATTAAAGAATGATTGATGAATATATATAATTATATAGTGCATAATATCTCTAGTTCTAAATGAATATGCATATATCCATTAGCCTCACATAACATCACATACTTGTAATGAATTTTATAATTTGATGATATATCCTCACATGTAAATGAAATATATTTTGATAATATAGACTCGCATATATATAATTTTTATGTAAAAAATTACAAAGATTGTTCTCAATGGGAGTTGATTGCACCATCATAGGTTGACTTGCATCTTCACTCCTCTTAACATTGCACTTATTTTATTCATCTTTTCTATAGCTTTATCTATCCTTTCATCGGTTTTAATTTCATATTCATGTATATGAACATTTTCATAGTGTTCAAATTACAATTTTACATTACACTATGATAATGATGATAATTACATTACAATTACAATTACAATTACATTACAATTTTACAATTGCATTAAATTACAATCATTACAGTATTACATTACA
>LPNX010910806.1:386401-409229 GCA_001517045.1 Pseudotsuga menziesii | reverse complement strand
TATATATATCGATAATCATCAAGTACAAAATAATAAAGTCCAAAATAATAACATCCACAAATAACAGTCTGCAAATCACTCCTATGCCATTGATCAAGAGATCGACCATCATGGCCACTACCTCCAGCTACACTACTATTGGCTACACTGCCACTAACTAGACTATGCACATCACAAAGAAAAATTGTCCAAGTCTGAGAACTGCAGAAGTTAAAACCGTGAACTCTGTAAGTCAATTACATAACACATATTTAAATTATATGTAGAATGTGACAAAAAATTATATATATATATATATATATATGAAACATATCTATCTATGAACTCACCTCACTCGAGTTGAGTGTTAGGTTTGGGAGGATGGGCTGTTGAGACGAGCCTTTGTCAGGACCCGACTGATGAGTGGATATCCACTCATTCGTAAACATCACGGTGGCTTCAATGCCCTCATCTACAGCTTCATGTGCCTGCATCTGTTTCCACATCACATGAAAATAGTTACCTTAATGAATTACAATTTGAACTTGAGAATTACAATTTCAACATGTAAATTATAATATGAACATAAATATGCAAACAATTCAAACATAAATAACTAGTACCTCGTCGATTGGTGTGCCATAAGTAGGACTCGAGCGAGGCTGTGTAGAATCTTGTGCAATGCCCTTGCATCTATCTTGTACAATATGAGCAAGATAAATGACGAAAGTTATATTATACCAAAACATTACGTGTTCAACAATTGACTCATTTATAAATTCCAATCGGGGATGATAGTTAACACATACCTCATAGACGTGGGAAGGCAGAACTGCAGCAGGACCTCGAACAGATGCATCACTTCCAAAAAGGACCTCCATGATACTAGAATCCTGCATGGAGGTCTAACACAAAGCAGAGTATTAGTTAAAAAAATGATTCATTTGAGAATACATTGCAATCATGACAATCAAATGACGACTTGATCAAATGATGACAATAAAGATATACATGTCCCATCGATCGAGGCCTGCATCTATGATGTAGTCCAAAATATGCGTCACGGGCCATGATAGCATAATGCATTAGTGTGTCATGATCAATAACGTTGAGAACATCATCGGTCACCCATTGTATCTCAGGCTCTGCAGGTGCAGTGGGTGCTCTGTGTCTCTCTGCCTACATAGCCATCATGGTACCATGCATTGTCATGTGTGTCGCCTCTACCAATGTAATCTGTTCCTCATAAGCTAGCTCAGATGACCCAGCCGCACATCATATGTCCTAAGAATGGACCTGCTTGGGTGACCTACCAAAGGCTCTGGCTCTGGCTGAGATCGAGGGTCTCTCCTAGCCCCAGGACATGCATGACTGCGTCCCCCACCAGCACCATAGAAGCTCAAGGGTGTGTTGGTGTAATCTGGGTGCATGTCCAGGAAACACTCTGCATATATATGTTTTTCAAAGTATAGTGGGACCTGATCATGGTGGGGAAACATGCCCCATGCTCCAATAAACTTGCCATATACATAAGGCGCTACAGCCTCTAGCTTAAAATCCTTGAGTCTAAGAGGTTGACCAACGGTGTGGTCAGGAGGGATATCAAATAATGTTCCCTTCACATCATGGCCAGCTGTTGCATGTTTCACTACGGCCTAGTTATCATGACCCCTCACTGCAACCCTTCTTCTCTGACATTCACTGAGCCAAAGGGAAATCAATGGTTCGATGGACCTGTAGACCTTCAGTAGATTGTCTACTGCCTCTAACATCATCCACATTGAACGTGATGCAGGAGAGTGATCTAAAATCTCTTGGACATTAACCCACAAACTGTCACATTGATTGGTAATGTCTCGCAGCATGATATGTGTGATCTCATCCTCTCATGGTGCTTCCTCAGAAGGGTCAGGTCCCTACTGTGCAACACCTGAAAATTAGATGAAAACATAAACGTTAGTCAAAATACATGCATCAACTATAGGTGAATTTGAAATCAATATAAATTAAAGGTACTGATAACTAAAAGAAAAATATGATATGCATTTAATGTACCAACAGTATCATCCTCGCCACTCACATGCATAGAGTGACTGCCAGTGTGGCTATTGCTCATCTCCCTAGCAAGAGCGTGTGTCAGCGTAGAACGCCTAAGTGAACCTATGAAAATAGAGACACACAAGTTGATTAAATATACACATGTGAAACAATTTAATTTGGTGTTTAACTAACAAAAAATAATACATCATACGCAATTGTATACTTACAAGTCCTCTGTCGACCTCCAGGGCGAGGAATGGCCGCAGATTTGCCAGTGATGTGCCTTCGGCGAATCGAAGAACCTCGCTGTAGAGATGCATCTGCATGAAATAAGACATTTAATAAATGCAGTCAACATACAATATAAGAGAAATGATAAACATGTCAATAGTAAATATGTAGATTTGAGATGATTAATATATCATCACATGGTGCACATTAATAATGGGAGAAGGATCATGAGTGTGAGCACAATCAATAAGGAAATGACACATGCAAAAGTTTTTTTCACAGATAGTTGAGCTTGATCATTCATGTCATGTGTGTGAATGCAAAAGTGTTCTTGGGACTCATGGTTTTCGCTTAAAGTTCGAAGCTATAACTTTTCAAATCCCAATCCAGTAGTTCAGTCTCTAACTTTTCATTTCAATTTATTTTAAACTTTACCTATACACATAATTCAACCATTTCATCAAGGATATTCAGAAAATATACAATAATATGTTCAACATGTCTACCTATCTCGAATATATCATAGAAGCCCTATCCATGCCCTATGGTTTTATGCTAACTTTAGCAAAAACTGAAACAAACGTAGATATGTGTTATGTATTGATATAATTTATTATTGATAGTATACTATTGTCGTATTATGTAGAATAATAGTTGTGCCCACACTTAGATATATTAGCTAATGAATGCATGGAACTTGGATCGGCATGGCTCATGTGGACAACTTAAAACGTCTCTATGGTGGGTCTAGTACACCACTACCCTATTGCTATTATTGCCATCAATATTTCTCAGTTGCTATAGGTTACTTGGCAAATTGAACCTCCCATATGGGGATTAACGGGATAAAGAGAGACTTAGAATTTTAGTAAATGCCATATGCTTTTTTGTTTGTGCTTACTCATTTATTTATTGCCCAAGACCAATTGTAAACCACTGGAACATATTATTAATGCAATGAATGAAATACATAGATTTCACATAAAATCTTAATGGCAAGGAGAACGTCTAGATGCAAGTCTCCATGGATTGATGAATGGGCATGGCTATTCTCATAAGCTAAGACAATAAGGAGGGCAATACTAATTTATACTGACTTACATATCCTAGATGGAAAATGTCAACGTCTTAATGTATAAACTTATATATTTTATTAGTAATATATTTTACTATTATTTTAAAATATTCTAAATTTATAATTTATAATTTTCAAAATGTTGAATATAAATCTATATAATTTTTCTAAAAAATATCAAAAATATAATTTTATCTTAAATTATGAATTTCTATTAATTTTTAATTTAATATTCTTTTAAAAAAAATCATGAATTTCTATTAATTTTTTAATCTGATTTTATTTCAAATTTACACACTTAAATTTATTAATATTTTTTTCCTTCAAAAAAAATAAAATATCAACATTTTCATAATACGTTTTAGCTTAAAAAAACAAAAATACATACTTCTACACTTTTCAATAAACTAAAATCAAAATATGTCTACTAAGTCAAAACATACATATCTCATTTTATTATGAAAAATTATTTATAAGAAATATAAATATGAAGTAATATAATAAATTAATTTTAATTAAATAGCTAATAGTTAAAATATATATATAATTTTTAAATATTTAAATTTGAATATATATTAAAATATTTAAAGTAAATTATATGGGTTGTTTAGATAAATGTCTTCACAAGTTTAAAGTTAATGATTGTCTCGCGTCTAGGGTTTGGATTTTTTTCAATCTTCCTTGTATTCTCATAGGATTGAAAAAAAATTGGGCAGCATTTCTGCTTGCCTAACACACATTTCAAAATTAACCCGGCAGCATAAACACTAACGATCGATAGAAAAATTTATACAAACTATAAATTTAAATTTTAAACTTAACAAATTTGAATTTTTTCAATCCCCCGTGTATTCTCGGAGGACTGAAAAAATTTGGGTAGCATTTTTGCTTGACGGGAACACATTTAAAAATTAAACCGGCAGCATAAACGCTACCGGTTGACAAAATATGTATAAAACAAAAAAATTAAATTTAAAATAAATAACAAATTTCAATTATGATTTCATAAAAATCCGGCAACATTTCTGCTTGCCACCACACATTTCAAACATATTAGACAAAAAAAAAACCTAAAAACATCAATAAAAATTATTTTTTTCAATTTCAAACTAACATTTTAAAAAAAGGAGTAATGTTTCATTTAAATTTCAAAATAGAAGTTTTGGGTGTTACCTCTAGGATCCGACATCGTGGTGGAAGGTGGAGGTGGGTGTCCCTTGTGCAGGAGCTCGGTCGAGGTTGCACCAGCTCGGTTGAGGGTTCTCTGTCGCAGCTCGATCGAGAGGTTGCAGTGTGGAAAATGGGGAATGGCCACAACTGCCCGCGACCTTTTTTATAACTTTGTTTTTTAACAGGGAGATCGATCGAGGTTTGGAGCTCGATGAAGGTTTGTAGCTCGATCGAGGTTTTGTTAAAACCTCGATCAAGGTTTTTTTAAACCCTCAATCGAGCTAGTAGTAGCTCGATTGAGGGTTTATCAAAAGCTCGATCGAAGGTTTGACAAAACCTCAATCGAGGGCTTATTAAAACCTCAATCGAGGTATTAATAACTCGATCGAGGGTGATCATTTTGCTTTTTTTCGAAATCACTTTGCCAAAAATTGTTACCCACCTCCATGGATGCACCCGAGTCAAATTTGTAATTTGAGACTAACATTTTGCAATCCACCAATCCCAGTCCTTGTTCAAATAAGAAGACGGTTTTAGTCAAAACTCCAAATATTTCAATCCTGATTCAATGGGAGAATCTAGAAAATGAAATAAATCTCTGATGGAAATCAACTCCAGTTCATCAAGTGCACACACTAACAAAGATGGTTTCGGTTTATTTACCTTCATCCTCAACTCCAAGAAAAACATATCTAATAACTATTTAATATTCTCGAAATCTCGAGTAATGCCATAAAAAAACTAGAATATCATCAACAAACACGATATGTGTGAGTCTTAAGTTACCTCCAAAGGATAGGGCCTTTTAACAAGCCAATACTTCTTGCCTCTTGTAGCTCCCTACCAAGACCTTCAACAATAATTAGAAATAAAAGTGGCGTAAGAGGAAATCCTTGCCTGATACCCCAACTAGGCCTAAAGAAAGATGAAGCATAACCATTTATTAGAATAGAGAAAGAAATAGACGACAAACACCCCATTACCTGTAATGCCCCCGTTTTGACCCCGTTTGCATTAAATATATATGATGTAAATATTGTAATTAATCATGGTGTGGAGGTAAAGGAAAAATCCCCACCATTGATTTATTGTTTTATGTTTTGGCGATTAAAATCGATGTCGATGGTATTTTGTGCTAATTGCCACATTATAATTCTGGACATCATGTAGATATGCAATTTAATTAAATACCCACAATTAGCTATGTTAATGCAACATTAAAAGGGATGGGGGCATAATTTCCTAAGGATAAGGGGGGGTAGTATTTAACCTTTGGGGTCAATGGAAAAAAAACAAATGTCAGTAAAAGAACCCATCAAGCTATCAACTACCTTTCTTGTCTCATTCACCCAATCATTTAATTATGCCATAAATTGGTTGAAGTAGTTATTGCATGGGGATGGGAAGAGTATGGGAAAGGAAACTCAAATTTGGGAAAAACCCATTTTTGGGGAAAAAGGTTTTTGACTTTTGGGGCAAGTTAACGCCCAAAATGTATGCCCATTTGGATATACACCCATGTTCTTCATCTCCTCACACAGTGGAAGCTTGGGAGTTGTTTTTCCTTCACGATTTTTCCTGTTGTGTGTGTTCTCATTCACGTTGGGGTATCCTGGATGTTTTCCTCACCGTCATTCATCCATGTTGAGGCTCTCTCAAGCGGCTTGGATTTTCATGTGTGCAACATTCACGTTTTTGGGTTTGATGTGTGTGTTTTACCTCACATGGGCAGTCATTTCTTCATTTTCCTCAGGCTGAGAATTTCATTTTTGTGATGATCTGTGCTTGGGTTTCTTCCCCAGTGATTTTTGTTGCATTTCTCCATTGTTCTCCAAGACGAAAACCATTTTTTGGCTTTTCCCAACGATTTGGAGGAGAGACCACGTTCTCTTGGGTGTTGTTGAGTTCGTTTTATGTTAGGGCCAAAACGTCCCTGGGATACGAATTGTTGTTAGGGGGTTGTTTTCACCCACCTTGGCAATTCATTTTGTGGCCCAACTGTTTTTCCTCAACCCGAAATTTTGTATTTTGCTGTGTATGCATCTGTTATTTGGTTTGAACCTACATTGTGTTGTGTAGAGCATTCCTGTGTTGGCTAGGATGAGTAAGTCCAAGAATCCTTCCACTAGTGGGTTGATTGTGTTTGGATGTGGTTATTGGCTTGACAGTGGGTGTTTGGCCTTGCTATGTGTAAGTCTGTGTCCCCTAGTTCCCTATGGAAATCATGCCCAAATCTGGGATGGCAGTGATGCTGGGAGAGTAAGGAGCACACTGGTCTATGGTTGGGTGGAACGTTGCATCGACATAGCTAGTTACGGGGAAAGCTTCTTCTCAAGATACGTATTCTTGTATTTAACTCTGCAATTATGTTTACTTCGTAAATTATTATGAACATGTTAAATGCTTGAACATGATGAACGTTGCTTGTTTTATGAGTATGAACAACAATTATGTGAATGCTTGAATGTGTATACTTCCGTTGTAGATTGCATATTATATATATATATGTGTATGTTTTTAAGTGTCATGCATTTTATATCATGTTAATGGGGCTAGTTTACCTGAATTGATAGCGGCGTAGTTGAGTCCTCTCTCTCGTAGAAGGTTGGGGACATGACATTACCCAAGATATGAAAGGAACCACAAACCCCATTTTGGAAAGCACAACCCTTAAGTAGAATCCAGTTGGCTCTATCATAAGCCTTTGGCATGTCAATTTTAACCACTACACCTTTTACATTTTTTCTGTAAATAGTGTGTAGTCCCTCCTCGGATAATCCAATAGCTTCATGTAACTTACTACCTTGGAGAAACCCAAATTATTGTGCAGACATATAATCATTAAGTCCATGTTTAATTCTGGTAGATATGGATTTTGCAATTATCTTGTAAATGCAATTGCAGAGCGATATAGGTTTGATTTCCTCAAAGCTAGCAGGAGAATTTGATTTAGGTTATGAGAGCTAAGAAGGTAGAATTAAAAATTGTTAAGACTTTACCACTGGCTTTGGATTCTTTAATGACTGAAAGTAAATCATGTGCCAAAACATCAAAAAGACCAAGGTAGAACTCAACAGGAAAACCATTCGGTCTCGGGTTTTTGTCTCATTTAAAATGTGACAATATGTTTTTTAATTCATTCAGGGTTACTTCTTCCATCAGCATACGATTGTCTTCTTCACTCACTGAAGAAAAAAAATAATGTGCTAACTTAACTATGTTTTCCATAGCCACTTTTTCTTCTACTTTAAAAAGAGATTGAAAATTATTCACACCAGCTTTAGAAATATCATCAAATGCTTCAACATCATCTCCCGAATCCAATTTTATTTTCCATATAGAGTTTATAGTGTTCTAATGGTTTGCACAATGATGAAAGAATTTCGAGTTCTCATCCCCACTAGCCAGCCATGTATCCCTACATGTGATTCTCAACTCAAATTCATGATCATCCATAATTTTTCTTTCTTATAGCTTCCAAAATAACAAATACCTCTTTAGAATCATCTGATATAAAACCAAAACACCTCTCATTCAAATTTTCCCACATCTCCTTTACAATTGCCTTCAGATTCCAATCATCCACTTCCTTTTTTTTTCTTATAACTAAATAGCTATCTCTATTTCCTTTTATTTTTTATTTTTTGTGAAATGGATTGAAGAGGATTCCGCATAATTAACATCATACACACTCCATCCTTCACTTAAAATTTTAACAAAACCATCATCTTCAAGCCATTTAAATTAAACTTGAAAGCGCAAAGGGGTTTCTTAATCAATTGAATCTATTAATAAAATATTGGTGTGCTTTAAAGTTTGATAGCACCTTGATTATTTTGTGTTGCGATATGGACTGATTCTTTCCCATCCTGTAGTTACTGATTCTTTCCTATCATGTAGATGGTTGTCTCCTATCCTTTTAGGATCTGTAGCTTGATTATAGGATCTGGAGCTTGACTGTAGGATTGGCAGCTCAATTGTAGGATCTGAAAATTGATCCTTGATGTATATGTACCTATACAATTCATTGTAATAAACAGAATTATATTTCTCTTGAACTTTGTTTTGAACTTGGTATCAGAGCCAAGAAGCTTAAATTGTTAGTACTCTCCACTGAACCATGGCTGACTCAGATTCTAAAACATCTGGGAACAAATCTGCTCCCATTATTATTCAATCTGAAGGTTCGTCGTTCAATGCAGGGATTGTACTCGATGAAACAAACTATGATTTGTGGTCTCAAATCATAGAGATGCATATTGCTAAGAAGGAGAAGCTCTCTTTCATTCGTGGTAATTCACAGCCACCTACCGAGAAGGATGATGGATATGAAAAGTGGTATGCAGACAATCAAAAGGTCAAGAGATGGTTGTTGATGTCTATGTCCCCAGAAATCATGAAGCAATATATTCGCTTGCCCACCGCTTGAGATATTTGGAAAGCTCTTTCTAAATCTTTTTATGATGGAGCAGATGAATTGCAGGTGTTTGTCTTGAATCAGAGGGCCTTCTCTACGAAACAAAATGGCAGAACACTCTCGATGTATTATGGAGAATTAACCGAAATCTTTTGTGAGTTGGATCATTGTGATAAGGTGATTATGGAGAGTGAGAATGGTGTTGAATCTTACCGAAAATTAGTTCAGTGACAAAGGGTGCATATTTTTCTTGCTGGATTAGATGGTGAATTTGAACAAATCTGTGGTGAAATTTTGAGAAAGGATCATATCCCCGAATTTGAAGCATGTTATGCTTTGGTCTGCCGTGAATCTGTTCGACTCGCAATGATGAATGGAGAACCAGAAAAAAGTAAAGCTTCAGCCATGGTGACTCGAAATTGGTCTAATCAAAACTGGTCTTCTCAAAGCCAGCCTAAGAACACTGATGGTGCCAATAAATCCACCTACAAATGCACTCATTGCAATCAAATTGGTTATACCAAGAGCCACTAATTTGAACTTGTGGGATATCCAGAATGGTGGGATCATAGCCACGATTCACGGAAGAAGAATTCCAAGAGGACCTCCAGTGCTGCGGTTGTCGAAACAAATATAGCGGATGGTGTTGTTGGTCAGATCTCGGCATTAGCAGCAGCGGCAGGTAATGGTGGTAAGGTTTTAAATATTTCTACACTTGTTTCTAATAGTGCATGGATAATTGATTCCGGTGCTATGGATCATATGACGTTTGATTCTAGACAGGTCTCACCTCTTAAACCGTCCGCAGAAAAATTTGTTTCCATTGCCAATGGCTCTTCGGCCCTAATTACTGGAGAAGGATCTTTACCTCTCACTGATACTTTAAATCTAGATTATGTTTTACTTGTTCCTTCTTTGGATTATAATCTGTTGTCATTTTCCCAAATCACCACTACCTTACTTTGTATTGTAATTTTTTGGCCTGATTTTTTTGTGTTTAAGGACATCCGAATGAGGCAAATGATTGGTTATGGTGTTAGGCGAGGAAATTTGTATTACTTGGACTTAGTGTCAAAGAGTTCAGACAAGTTGTGTCAAGATTTAATGGTGGATGACTCTGAGGGGGAGAAGAAGAAATTTGAAATCTGGTTATGGCATCGACATTTGGGGCATGCCTCCTTTGGTTACCTGAAGAAATTATTTCCTAGTTTATTTGCAAAATTTGATGTTTCTAGTTTCTGCTGTGATGTTTGTGAATTTGCAAAAATCCATCATGCTTCATTTCCATTAAGTTTGAATAAAAGTCTAGTTCCTTTTATGGTCATACATTCTGATGTTTGGCGACCTTCCAAAGTCACTACCTTTGGTGGATCACGTTGGTTAGTTACTTTTATTGACGATTGTACCAAGATGACTTGGGTGTGCTTGATGAAGTCTAAAAGTGAAGTGAATTTGTTATTTCAAATTTTTTATAAAATGGTTCGTACTCAGTACAATGCATAGGCTCAGGTTCTCCGTAGTGACAATGGAGGTGAATATTTGAGTTCTGATCTTTAGCAGTATCTAGAAGCACACGGAACTATTCATCAAACTACTTGTCCCAATATACCTCAGCGGAACAGGGTGGATGAGAGAAAAAACCACCACTTATTGGAGGTTGTCCGTGCTTCATTGATAGAAGCCCATATCTCATTATCTTATTGGGGAGAAGCACTTACCTCTACATCATATTTGATCAACCGGGTACCCTCTAGCACTATTAATTCTAGACACCATCTCGGGCTCTCACTGAAGCGGTTGTTACTCCAGCTGTCCCAAATTTATCTCCTCACATCTTTGGTTGTGTAGCTTTTGTACACCTCCATAAGCATCAGCGCAACAAGTTGTCTCCTCGAGCACTGCGATGTGTCTTTCTCAAATATGCTGCTTATCAAAATGGGTACCGATGCTATCATCCTCCAACCCAACGAATGCTTATTACATTAGATGTAATTTTTCATGAAGACTTGATGTATTTTTCCTCTGAGCCTGAACTTTAGGGGGAGTACTAGAAGGTAATTCAAATTCTAGACTATGATGATCACATCTCTGAAGATGTGGTTGTTCACATCCCGAAAGTAGGGGAACTCTCTGATGTGCTAAATCAAGAAGTGGGTGAATTGAATGTGGGTGGTTTGAATTTGGATCCAAGTAGTGATGAACACCCAGAAACTGAAGTTGTGGCTCCACCTCTATCCAAGCCTCTCACACCGCAGGCAGATGATACACCAAACCAATCGCTTACTGAGGATGCTCCTGAACCATCTAGAAGACAGCTACCACAGTGTCACACCAGAGGTATTCCTAAATCCACATATGAACCCGAGATTTCTAGTAACGTTAAATATCCCATGAGTTATTATGTGTCTAACCATCGTTTGTCAGAATCAAATCAGTCATTTGTAAATCAGTTATCTACTGTATCTATTCCTAACAATGTGCAGGAAGCCTTAGCTGACCCAAGGTGGAAAGCTGCTATGAATGAAGAGTTGAAATCCTTGCAGGAGAATAAAACCTGGGAGCTTGTTGACTGTTCACCAGGAAAGAAACTAGTCGGATGTCGGTGGGTTTATACTGTGAAGTACAAAGCAGATGGTGCAATTGAACACTTTAAGATGAGACCGGTGGCAAAAGGATACACCCAAATCTATGGGATCGATTATACAGAGACATTTGCACATGTATCTAAAATCAATACAGTACGAGTCTTTTTGTATATTGTTGTGAACTTGGGTTGGCCATTACAATAGTTTGATGTGATGATTTGTCCGAAGAAGTTTACATGGAACTCCCACCAGGATGCATGATACCAGAAATGCATAGTCGGAAGGTGTGTAAATTAAAGAAGTCAATGGATGGGTTGAAACAGTCTCCGAGAGCATGGTTCAGAAGGTTCACAAAATCTATGAAATCCTTTCGTTACCATTAGACCAACTCATACCACACTTTATTCTTGAAGAAACAATAGGGTAAGGTAACTACACTTATTGTATATGTGGAGGACATGGTGGTTACAGGAAATGATTCCGAAGAAAGGAAGGCTCTACAGGATTACTTATCCAGAGAATTCAAAATCAAAGACCTCAGCCCCTTGAAATATTTCCTTGGGATCGAAGTGTCTCGATCTGATAAAGGGATTTTTCTATCTCAAAGGAAATATGCATTAGACTTGTTACAGGAAACTGGTATGTCAGCATGTCAACCCACTAATACACCAATGGAAGAAGGATTGAAGTTATGTGTTGAGTCTGATCAGGTACCAGTTGATAAAGGGAGATACTAGAGACTCATAGGAAGATTGATGTACTTAGCACACACAAGGTCGGACCTTGCCTATGCCTTGAGTATTGTTAGCCAGTTTATGCATAATCCTGGCGAGCAACACATGAATGCAGTTATGGGCATTCTGAGGTATCTGAAATCTACTCCTGGAAAATGAATTTTATTCACAAAAAATGAAGATTGTCAAAGCGTGGATGCATATACTGATGCTGACTGGGCTGGAGCAGTCGATGATAGGCGTTCTACTTCAGGTTATTTCACCTTTGTAGGAGGTAACCTCTTTACGTGGAGAAGCAAAAAACAGAATGTTGTTGCCTGATCAAGTGCAGAGGCTAAATTTAGAGGTATGGCACTTGGAGTATGTGAAGCATTGTGGCTAAGAATTCTCCTAAGAGATTTGGGCTATCTGCCTAGGCATCCAATTCGACTCTATTGTGATAATAAAGCAGCATGTGATATTACTCATAATCCGGTTCAACATGATCGAACAAAACATGCGGAGGTAGATATATTCTTCATTAAGGAGAAGTTGGATGAGGAGATTGTGGAGTTTCCTAAGATTTGATCAGAGGATCAGTTGGCTGATATTCTCACCAAAGCAGTTTCAAGTCGAGTGTTCTCAAAGTTTTTGGGTGAGTTGGGCATGTGTGACATCTATGCACCAACTTGAGGGGAAGTGTTGCGATATGGACTGATTCTTTCCCATCCTGTAGTTATTGATTCTTTCCTATTCTCTCTATGATTCTTTCCTATCATGTAGATGCTTGTTTCGTATCCTTTTAGGATCTGCAGCTTGATTATAAGATCTGCAACTTGACTGTAGGATCGGCAGCTCAATTGTAGGATCTGGAAATTGATCTTTGATGTATATGTACCTGTACAATTCACTGTAATAAACAGAATTATATTTCTCTTGAACTTTGTTTTGAACTTTTTGATTATGAAGGCAGCTTTATAAGCTTATATTGTGTGCTTTTAAGTTTGATAGCGTCTTGATTATTTTGATTATGAAGGCAGCTTTATAAGCTTATATTGTGAAGTGCATGTAGAATAGATTGGAATAGTGCGGCTGTACTTTAACTTGGAACTTAAAGATTTAATGTTTGTATTTTAAAGTGGCTTTGAGAATGCTTCTAAAGAGGTGAAGGGATTACTTGAATGTTTTTTTTAAACCATTAACAAATGAGATTAATAAGATTCATATAGAATGTACCACAATATATTTTATTTATAATAATTAAACATCTAATATACCATATAAAGTATGAAATTTTTATGTTACATGAATCATATTTTTTTTTAAATTTATTTATGATGCGAAAGGGACGAACATCTAATATACATCATTTTTTTTATAATTTATGATGCAAAAGGGACTATACATATAATTATCTTTTGGTAGAAGAAAATAAGGTTCGTTAAGAACACTGGAAATATTAAAAAAGTTTGGAAGCTCAACTAACGGCTAATGCCAATATGCTCGTCAAATCTGGACGTAATTATGATATAAGAGAGCACATACATAATTGCTTGTGACGTCCACTGTCCCACTATCATGACTAGTTGCCTGTAAATCATGATAATTGGCAATCCTTATTCACTGGACAGGCTTTCCCATGGGAGGGGAGCCTGTCAAATGGGTACCGTTGGATCTTTCATCCGATGGTTCCCATTTGATAGGCTCCCCTCCTGAGGCAGAGTCTGTCCCATATATAAGGCGCTCCTAATTTCGTAGACACAACTATTATCACATGCGCCTATGATATAAAAAGATGATCGTACTTGAAAGCATTTTTATTAGAGGATAAATAACTTACAATGATAATGTCTAATAATATATCTCATAGTTGGAGGAAGAAATGTCAACTCTATGTGGGTGCTATTGCGAGAGGAGGTGCCATCTCATTTCTCCCCATTGAAGGCTCTGTTGTTCAAATTGAAGAAGCTGTGGCCCTTGGTTTGATCTTGGGAGTGTGAGGCTAAGAATAGAGCAGATGCTTCTCTTTGTGCCATCAAGGAGGACATTATTACATTACAAAAGGATTCGGGGGGTGTACTCTTCTATATGGCCAGATCTGAGAAAATAAAGGACTTATTCGCTCGGAAGAATAAGATATTATTACAGAAGGAAGAGACTCTGAGGTAACAAAGTCGTGCTATTTTCCTGAGGGTTGGGGATGAGAACAGAAAATGTTTTCACCATTTTGCAAATAAGCATAGAATTTTGAATTCTATCTGGGAATCTAGGGGTGCAAATGGTGAACCTTTTTGTGATCAGAACTCTATCAAGGTGGGTGCTGTTTCTTTTTTCTCTAAGAACCAAAAGAATCATAACATTGCGGAGCAGCTGGCAGCACTTAAAAATATGCCATTATACTTTAAGGAGGAGAGGATCAAGTGTTGGTTGGTGGCCCTGTTGCTATGTCTGAGGTTGAATTGGCAAAGGCTAGAGGAAGGATATTGGAAGGATCCTGGTCAATTATGGAACATCTTGCAGATGAAGTTGTGGAAACCTATCAGGTTTTCTAAGATATTCACAGTTTCTTTTGGGTCTTGGGGGTGTGTTGATAGTCTGTTATCCTTCTCAGCTTGGTTATAGTGTGCTTAGATCCTTTTTTATAATTGTTTTGAGCAGTTTTATATGATGACATTATCTTGGGATATTGAGTAGTTATGTGAATAGTTTGAATTTTTGATATGTTTTTAGGCCTTCGATCAACACTAAGGTTTATATGCTAGTATGGGATTTTTATTGAAGGATACCTTTCTAAAAGGTTTTTTGGATAATGGATCATATCCATGTTTTGGAAATATCAGAGACAGCTAGGTTGATGTCTGTTTTCATATCAGTTGAATGAACAGTTTTGGGCAAGTGAACAAGCTTTTGGATGAAGATGATGTGGACAGTTTTGATACTGTTTTTTGAGCAGTTTTCTGGTGATTGAAGTACATATTTTATATGAATAGTTTTATGTCCTATTTTTTGTTATGGATTATAGGCCTTTGAACATAATTTTTGCTTTTAATGAGCACCTTATGGAGTTTTATTATCACTGTAATTACCAGCTTTAAGGTTGGTTATTATTGAGATAATGGCTTTTTTATGCCATATGCTGAATGTAAATAAATATATTTACGATTTTTTTCCATGGAAAAAAAATGTCTGAGGTTGAATGTTCGTTAAAGGCCTCTGCTAGGGACAAGAGTCCTGGTCCACGTGGTTGGACCATGGAATTTTACTTACACTTTTTTGCTTTTTTGATCTTCTGGGTGGTGAATTGGTGGCTGCCATTGAGGATGCTAGGGTCTCTGGTGCTATTCCTGATATTTTAAATGTTACCTACCTCACTTTGATTCCAAAGGTGGATCGACCATTGTCCTTCTCGGAGTACTGGCCTATTGCTTTACGTAATCTACTTTATAAGTTGATATTGAAGATTATTGCGTGTCATTTGAAAGGGGTGTTGGGTAGATTCATCTTAGCTGAATAGTTTGGATTTCTCCCTGGCAGACAGATTATGGATGTGGCTGGAATTGTACAAGAGACTATCCATTCTATCAAAAAGAAAAAGTTGTCGGCGTTGGTTCTTAAAATGGATCTTGAGAAAGCCTATGACAAGGTAGACCATTCCTATCTTCATTTGATACTAGTTCGATACTAGTTCAGATTGGCTTTCCGCTGAACATTGTGTAGCTGATCATGTCTTATGTTAATTTGGCTTCCTTTTCTGTTCTAATCAACGGTTCTCTAGCAGAATTCTTCAAAGGGTCTCGGGGATTAAGGCAAGGGTGTCCCCTTTTTCCCTACTTGTTTTTATTGATCATTGAAGGTCTCGATCATTTTCTGCGCAAAGCTAAGGACGATGGTCCGATTAAAGGTATAAAATTTGTTGGGTCTTTGTATTTATCACACACTTTATTTGTTGACGATGTGATAATTTTTGGTCAAGATATTTTGGATGAGTGGCTTTGCATCAAAAACTTGCTTGAACTATTTTGCAAAGCCTCAGGGATGTCTTTTAGTCCTAAAAAGTCCTGTTTTAGGCATATGAATACTTCGGAGGAGGTTCTATCCAATATTTATCATATATTCCATATCTTGGGCAAGCCTTTGGATAATGGTATTAAATACCTGGGTGTTTTCCTTAAACCAAAATGTTACTATGTCTCTGATTAGGGATGGCTGTTAAAAAAAGTGCAATGGAGAATGAGCCTTTGGTCTTCAAGGTAGCTATCTTTGGGAGGTCGTAAAACTCTGGTATCTTCGGTCCTGCAGTCCATCCTTGTGTATTGGTTCTCTCTTTTTTGGGTCCCGGCTAGCATTCTAACTTCTTTGAGAAGGCTGCACTTCCGTTTCCTTCGGCGTGGTTTGAGTGGGGTTGGCAAGTTTCATCTTGTGGATTGGGAATCTTTGTCACTTCGGAAAGCTTGGGGTGGGTGGGGTTTTAAGCACTTGTGTCTTTTTAACCTTTCAATGTGTGCTAAAAGTCTGTGGCTGGGCTTATCTAATATTGGTCTGTGTGGTGCTATCATACATACTAAGTATATGAATCGTTTTCCGCGCGTTCGGGCAATATGAAATCTAGTTGTTCCTCGTCGATCTGGTCTAGTCTTTGTTCGACTCTACCTTGTATACTAGGGCAGCTTAAGTGACACATGGGTGGTGGTTCTAGCATCAACGTTGGTTCGGACCCATTGGTTGGGGTCTCTAAATGGAAACTGTCAACATCTCTCATGGTTTCTCTTCGTGCGAGGAACATATTTGTATTAAAGCAAGCCTGGGTAAGTGATGGATTTTCTCCTCCGAAGTGGATTGCGGCTGATGCTTTGGCCCTTGATTCTGGTAACGCCATGGAATGGGATGAATACACATCATGTTTGTGGATGGCGGGCATTTTCCTTTCTGAGGTTCAGGATCTTTTGATATGGGATGGAGATAAGCAAGGTGGTAGTGTATCTGCGAGTCTTGCTTATACTTCTCTTCTCCAACAACTCATGAGTTTTCGGTCGGTTTGGTGGCACCCGACACTATGGAATTCTAAATCTCAGCAAAAGTTTAGTGTTTTTCATGGCTGGCTATTAGTCAAAAAGTACTTACGTGGGATTTTCTACAACATCGAGGATATTATGGGCATGGGCATTGTTTATTTTGCAAAGTTGCTTCCGAGACGTCGGATCATTTACTCTGTCGGTGTTCCTATGTTTGTGATCTGTGGCTGAATATTTGTGCCCTTAACAACTATGTATGGACATGGCACGACTACTCCTGCATGGAGTTCTTGAAGAAAAACAGCCGATCATAAGCTTCTTTCCATAGAACATGCAATGTTGTTTATATGGTTTATCTGGTGTGTCCATAATCGACTATTGTTTCAAGCCATTCCATTCAACAGGGAGGCAGTTATTTTGGGGGTTCTTTCTTCTGGGTCCACTGTCAACCGTCAGGCTCCTGGTCGTATTGCTCATTTGCTCATGCACTTTTCCTTTCCGAACTGTTCATTGAGGATACCATTGGTTTTTTCGATGGTGTTGCTCTTGAGGGGGACTGTGGGGCTGATATAGTGATTAAACGTGTCGGGGGAGTAAGCTTTCAGCGCTTCATGAACGTCGGTTGGGGTACCAACAATCGAGCCGAGCTCCTGGCTCTGTGGGGTCTTCTCCACTTTGCGGATTTGCATGGTATTGATCTTCAACGCATCTATGGCGATTCCTTACTAACTATTGAATGGGCTAATACGCGGCTGTCTTTTCTCTCTATTACTCTTCATCATTGGCTTCCGAGGACGCATGCTCTACTGGAGGGTCGTTTTGAACTTACTGTGGCTCATGTGTTCCGAGAGCTAAATAATTTGGTGGACTCTGTGTCCAAGATGGCCATTGGTCGTCGTCTTGGGATTCTCTTTTCGAAAGAGTTTGCTTCAGACTCTATGATCAGTGAAGGATCAGTCTTATACTTTTAATTATTTTTTCATGCTTTGGAATTCGTCTAAATTGTCAAGGCACTGTGTTAGACTCTTTTTGGCATATTTATGTTTTGATCTTTACTAGACATCATTGGCATTTATATATCTCCGGGATTTTATATCTTTCTCTTTTGGGCTCTAATTGGATAGATGGTGGCATGATCATTTTTTATGTGCCCGTTGTGAAGGCTTTTTGTATGTGGTTTATTCGCAAATTCTTTTTGCTGGATGTAACTGTCTATTTTGACACAGAGTTATAAACATAAGGTTGTCTATATTGTCGTGAAAAAAAAGGAATACAATTCGTCTTCTTAAATTTAAGGTAGATAGAACAAGTATCCTCATCTCACGGTAAAGAAATATGAAAAAATAAAAATATAGATGGTATGCAACTTTATGAAGCAACCAATCACTTGTTTTCTCAGTTTTAAAGCAAATGTTTTTTTAATTAATATTATTATAGTTATATTCAAATCTAGGTGGGAAGGTTAATAACATTTTTCTCAATTATTCAATTTACACTAAATGTATTTTAAAATTTATATAAATGATATTATGTAAATATGGTTTTGTTTTTTTTCTTATGTTAAAAACATTTGGAATCTATCACATGATAAATTTTAAATTTGTAATTAAGTTTAACAATTATTTTTTGATTTTATAAGTTATAAATTATATTAAACCGAAATAAAATTACATTATTGAAGGTTTAGGTATTCTTTAGTTACAGAAGATGAAATCTTAGCTTGTATGAAGGGAAGATTTTAAGGATCCATAGTTTTTTCAGAGTGTGGAAACCTGGACCAATATTACTAATTCTTAAATTTGCAACTATTAAATGTTTGGAGAATTATATATATATTCGAATTTTTAAGAACTTTATATAGTTTTTGGATAATTTTGGTGATTTTTAGAGTAAAAACAAATTATCTCGTGGAATTTGGGAAAATCACTTTTGAAAAAAGACAAATTGACGAATCTTTTTCTAGAAAAAATGTTAAAAAATAGCCCATGGGTGGTCTCTAGCTCAAAAATATTTTGAGAAGTGCTTAACAACCCGCTACTATTACTAACGAGAGAGTACGGTATAAACTTGAGATAAGCAAAAACTAAGTAAAGAGCTTTAAAGAGAACTAGCCTATGCTTCCATCTAATCACCTTAAACTGGAATGTGATTCTTCTCAAGACTTTGATTCGGTGCAAAAACATCTTATCCCTTGCTTGTATAATGATAAAATCTCATTTACTCAAACTTCCACTTCATAAATGACAAATAATCCATAAATACGAATTTATATAAAATATGATAAAATTAGATATTATATGAATTACAATTGAGGGCCCATTATTTACATTTTGGCGGAATACCCTTTCACTAATAGTCATGTCTTTTCGGAAAGACATTATTATTATTATATATTGATGTTTATTATTATTATTATTATTATTATTTTATTCATAACATTTTCTTCCCCTTAAACGTGTTTTATCCTCAAAGCATAGTTTATTGTATGACTTTGTTCTCTTGCTTGTACCGACTTTCATGATGTTGTGAGCTTGGAACTACAATGCTTGATGAAACTAGACGGTATAATCTTCGGATTGTTGAACTAATGTGTTGCATTTTTTGGGAAGTGATCCATCCCAAATCTACCTTCATTGGAATTGTTTGATGATCGACTGCTCGTACATAACTTCTTAATTTAGGCTTCCATAAAAGTTGTCGATGTTACTTTTGTTCATTTTCTAGGTTGTAGTTGGTTTTTCTATAAGAAGAACGATGTTTATTTTTTTCTTTACTTTGATGTTGGTTGTATCAACTTCTATGATTTGGGTGACGATAAGGAATTCGATCCGTTTGTGGAACCCTTGTAGAAACTTCAATTGTTTGTGATTCTCGCAATTTACTGGTTGATAACAACTTTGAGGATTTTTCTGACTTCTCATTTTTTAATTTGTTCAGTCAACCCTTGATTCAAATTTTTAAGCGAGAATTTTCTTCATTTTTTTCTAATAGATTCTTATTGAATTCATTGTGGAGATCCACTAACTCTTCGTGGAATTTCTCTTGGATTGATTCTTCTGATCTTTTTTCCCCTTTTAATTTCTTAATCTGTGCGATCAAGTCTTGACTATGATTCTTCAAACAAGTAATTTCTTCATCCTTACTGGTGACAATCTTTTCAACTTCTTTCTGCTTCTTTTGTTTTGACCTTTGATAACCCTGTGAAATCATTTTTGATATATCCTTGAAGTCTTCAGATGTTGGAGCTTCAAAATATGACTTCATTGTAATATCTTGAAATGTTATTCTCTTTTTCTTATAGGAAAATGTCAGAAACTTCTTTTTGACATTTAAGAAGAAAGTCCCCAATTTTTTTATCCAATGTAGACCCAAAATTATGTCATCGTCAAAGCTTCATAAGGAACTAACAATGAATTTCGATGTGATTATATAATATCCAACATTCAGTTGTAAGCCACTTATTTCAATTTGTTTCCTATCCCAAAAGTCTAGCTCTTCACCTATATTTGACTTGGGAATCACTAAATGGTTAACGAATTCAGTACTAATATAATTATTAATTTCAGTAGGTGCAATAGAAATGGTGATATCCTTCCCTACAAGTGTCCCTTTAATTCTAAATAGTATTGCAACATTTCTTTTTAAGGTGATAGGAAACGTTTCCTTCTTTTCAACATTAAAATCCATATTCTTGAGTTTTCTTTGAAATTCATTCAATATCTCCTTTTTTTAATAATAAACAATATTCAATATGATTCTTATTGTAAAAATATATTCTTTTGGTGCTCTTCTAATATTATTTTCCCCTTAATTTTTGTAAAATGGTGTAGATTAGGTGGTTGGGAGTAATGATTGTTACCTTCCCCACCCATGTTCAAATCTTGGATTTTGTTTGTTGTTGGAGAATAAACCCAAACCCACTTATTAAGACACCATGTGTGGTTTTACTTTTACCCTTTAAAAAAAAAATTTACTCGAACTTCCACTTCATAAATGACAAATAATCCATAAATATGAATTTATATAAAAGCTGATAAATTAAGATATTATATGAATTACAATTGAGGGCCCGTTATTTATATTTTAGCAGAATACCCTTTCACTAATAGTCATGTATTTTCGGAAAGACATTATTAATTATTATTATTATTATTATTATTATTTCTTGTGTGTGTGTGTGTGTTGAAGTTTATTATTATTATTATTATTATTGTATTCATAACATCTTGTAACCAATTTGATGAGGTATTTTGTTTTGGTGTTAAGCGTCCATATGAAGAAGTATCTCATTCCTCTCCTCCTTGGTTTCCAAAAGCACTTTTCCCATCAATGTTGTGGTTGTCCAATGTAATTACATTTCCTTATAGAATTTAGTGTCCCTTGTGTAGGTATTACCCAAGTCTCTCCCCCATGCATCCCTTACATGATGTTATTAGGATGGCGACAATGTTGCTCATCTTTTACCGCTCCCTCCACTTGAGCAATTTGTGCTAATATTTTAGCCAAGATCTCTTGGTAAAATTTTTCTTGAACTTCCTCGACCTAATATTGGGCCCGTGTTTGTATCCTACTATTTTCCCCTTCATGTTCCTTCTTTCTCTATCCCATCTTGCCATCTCGGTGTGGTCTCCTGTAATCATCACCACCTAAAGAAAACCAACCTGATTTCCTCCCTTCTCCAAATAACCCATATTAAGAGCTAGAAATTTCCCTTTTCAGGTTCTCCAAGTAGTCATCCCTCCTGCATAAACTCTATGAAAATCCTTTAAGTTAAATAGACCCGAGCACACTACGTCACAAAAACATATCATAACTCATAATGTGACCCCAAAAATATTAAATCCAACTTAGTATCCCTCCAATTGCTAAGCATGAAACCTTAACATTGGTTTTTCAAGGTTGAATTCCCACAATTGCTGTCAATCTCTCAATCCATCATCACTCTATTAACTTGTTTCCCCTCGCCATACACCACAACTTATTCCATTCACAATGCACCATCAAATGGAAACCTTTTGTTGAGTCTCTCCACCATCTAACTTGCATCCACTTTCTCCCATTAAGCCCCATGTATGGGGATGGTGTACGATGGGTGCCCCTCCACCTTACCAACATGCATGGGGCATCCTCTACATTGTCTCCCGAGCCTTGCCACCCTATTCCAGGAATTCTTATCTTAATTTATGATCAATTATTCATTATATTTTTATAAATAATAAATATTTAGTATAGACTTGTAATCTAATTACACGTACATTCATTCGTAGTCTAGCAATCTATAGGTTTTAGTTAGCAATTTTTAAAGTATATTTCTATGGAAGTATGATATCAATAATGATTCTTTTAAAGTCTATTGTATTAATTTTCTTTAATTAAATATTATTTATGATCAGAACATGATTACAATGAACATCACAATGCAATATAACATAACCATTAAGCAATATAATAAGTCAACTTAAATTAATCAACATGAATATTGCATTAGATATTTAACTATATTATAAATCAATGAAACATAACTATTAATGATTATCATAATGTAATATCCCTATTGAGGAACATAACAATTCAACATAAGTTAAACAAGATGAATGTCACAATCA
>LPNX010910806.1:332701-386217 GCA_001517045.1 Pseudotsuga menziesii | reverse complement strand
AGAGAGAGAGAGAGAGGTGAATCTTTCATTTTATTATATAATGATGTAAAATCTTGGTGAATCTTTCACTAAATTATAAGATATTGTAAAATATTGACGAATATTTCACTGCATTATAAAAAATTGTAAAAATTAACTAATCCTTCAACTATTTATAAAATATTGTAAAAATTTGGTGAATCTTTTGCCAATAAGACTCGCCATCTCTTTGATTCCTAAGAAATCACAACTCATTATGCTTTCACTTTGCTTTCTAAAAGGTTTATCTTCATATTATTTCAATTATTTCTGACACTAATTCTTATACAATCACCCAAATCAACCAATGCTAAATTGAACAACCTAATTGTTGAAACTATTATGTAACTTCTTTCTCACTGAATCATCTTAATTCTAGCTGCTAATTCAATCTTCAAGAATAAATCACTCCTTGCAGAAAAAGGAAATCACTCTAGCAATAATGGAAATCTAAAAGTGGTCATAAGATAAAGCATCTATATTACTTTTGCAAGAAGTGAAATCCTATATTACCTTTCCAAGAAGTTAAATCCAATCACCACTCTCGCAAGAATGAAATATCTATTCTACGTTGCTGACACAACGTCCAAGCTCTATAATTCTCAGTTCTACTTGACCATGAACTACAACCACACATCCATATAGATTTGTTTCAGCAATAATTAATCATAATGAATTCAACTTGTGATATCGATTCAGGAAGAAAGTAAATATATTTCAGCAATTCTAATTATCAAGAAATCACTTGCATACCCCAAGAGAGATCACACATGCCAAGTAATCAATTGTTTCAGCAATGATGAATTCACACACTTTAATTAACTAACTGTTTCAAGCTTTCAACAATGTATTATTGCTACATATGACTAATTGATCCATTAACACACTACTCCATAATTCACAGACAAGGACTGTATCAAAACATTATCACACCAAAAGAATTACAAAATTCTACAGCTAATCGAACTAGGTGAGCTATGTGAGAAGGTGGGCCCTTGTATCCTAACAAAGATTCCTTAAAAAAACTAAAAAGAAACAAACACTAAGAAAATTAATAAAAGATTTCCAATTATCATGAAGAAATTAGTCTTCTAGATACAATATTAGAATTTTAATTATCAAACAACATCCAACATCTTATCCAATAGTACAATTGCATTTCCTCATGCAACCTTACTCACTCAGGTCTAAATCAGGGTCAGAACTTATCCAATGCAAATTGGTGAGGTTGAAGGATGATATTTCCTTATCTCCCATGTTTTTATGGCCTTCACAAGAGATCAACTCCATCCCACACTATTTTTCCATTTTCTTTGTTAACATATATAGATACTGATATTTTTCCATGGGAAACCAAATAAGTGGAAAATGGAACCTCAACTCCAACCAATTTGGACCGCAAGCTTGAATGCAAAAAACATAACCAGGAACTCAAGAAAGGGTATAAGTAAAATTATCATAACCACAAGGATCCCTTGTCCTTACAGACTCAGAAGATACCTCCCACTTGGACTTACTACCCTCTAATGCATATGGTTGCTGGTGAGTAATAGTTTTAACACATAATTATACTATGGACTTCTAGAGTAATGCCACTTTATAGCCCTTACCTGATGAATCAAGATCTATTTGATACTTATGAATAATAATATCATGGGTTTGGAGCTCACCTCTAATACACAATGTGAAGTTTTCTTCATTTTTATGAATTGTTTGAAAAGTGTTCCATCATCTCACTTAATTATTTACAAAACAAGTGAAAGACCTTAACTGTACATCTCCCACATAAGGTACTAGATTAAAATTTCTATCTATTAAATGATCTAAATCATGTCAATAAAATTCACATAACAAGCGTTGATCAGTGAATTCACTTTGGGAAAATGTTTCTAAAAATTAAGAGGTCGTAACCATTTTATGATGCCTCCCTTACCCGATAGCTTTCATTTTGAAAAGGGTTAACTGCTCATCAACAAAAATTGAGTATGATGGAGAAGGACTTATAAAACTCAACAACTCCTGTACCAATGAATACATTTGATCCTTATCCTGATGCATAACCTTGGACTTATTTAGCTCCTCTAATTCCTTCTCCATTTCCTCCCATATAAACCTCTGGAATGTTAACTCTTCATCCCACTTCTCCCTAATATCTCTAATTACCTTTTTGTGGACTGGTAGAGGGACCATTCCCTCTCAAAAAATTGCAACCTGATGCTTCCATTTATCCAACTATGCCTCCAAAATAGAAGTGTTATCAATTGGGATTTTGGGTATGTCTTCCTTTTCACCCACATCAATAACTTCCAATAGAGATTCTTGTGTTTCTCTGTCGGTATCTTCCTTCAGAAGTGTTTGATCTTGTGTCACTAGTTCTTGTGTAGCAGTGATTTTTTCTTGTTGGGGTTGCTTTCCAATTTCATCAACCACTGGTTCTTATGTAACAATGGTGTCTTCAAGTTCTTGTAATCCTCCTTTAGACTATTTATTCAAATCTGGTACCACCGTTTCTTGTGTAACAATGGTGAGTTCAGGTTGAGTTGTTTAAACAATATACTTATTCAAATTAGATGCCATTGGTTTAGGCTAAGTTGTTTCAACAGCCTTCCCTTCCAAATTATATACCACTAGTTCTTGTGTAGCAATGGTGAGCTTAGGATGAACTGTTTCAGTAGTGTGTTTGCCTTTAATATTAGCCACTAGTTAGATTATGGATCAATGGTATTCTTTTATTGTACTGTTTCATCCAATCATTCTTTCCTCCTTATTAGCTATAGGGTCAAAGGTTCGAGGAGAAACACCTTACATCCAACCATTTTGTAAATGTCTCCACACTTTGGATACACATTTCCTACGAATTATGCTTGTGTTCCAACCTCTTTTGATGGATAAGATAGACCTCCAACGAGATCATCTAATTGGGATAATGCATCCAACATGTGGGTGTTTTGGCTTCCCTATTTCACCTTAAACAATTCCAATTCCTCCCTGAGTCTTTGCACTTCCCCTTTCAACAAATCATTCTCAAGGACTAGGGCACCAATTTAAACTTTATTTTCCTCAGCAGCAGGTTCTTGTGGTTCGGCATATTCTTTTCGTTGTTCATCACCCACTTGTTCTTGTGTGGAAGTGGGTGAAAGAGGATGTAACACAAGAATATCAAGTTATTCCCTTTGAAGTCTAGGTTCCTCTATTGCAACAAAATCCCTAGGCATCCTTCTTGCTCTCAAGAAAAATGATGGAATTCCTAAAAATGGCATATTTTTCTTTACACAAGGTGTTATAGTAGGAGTAGGGTTTTCTGAGAGGAATTCAACCTCATAATATGGAATAGTATTGGAAAAATCATCACACAGAGCGGGTGATTCTTCCTGTAACTCGTTTTTCATAGTGTCCTGAATTTTTTCTGGTCGAACTTGAGTTGTTGTCCCCTTTGATTATCCTTCTACACTTAATCCTTTCACTGCATCCATTGAGAGATTTTTTGCACTCAAATATCCTCCATTCCATTGGGATGTCCCTCCCTCATCTTATGTAAGGTCACCCTCCTATTCCATAGTAACATGAGAATTATCATAATTCTGGTGCATAGGACTTTCGTCCTGCACCTCCAAAACTACCTCCTGTAATTATTCCATAGTTGTAGTTTCAGGCCTAATCCTCATTTCTACATCTCGACTCCTCTATTCAGGTTCCATCTTAGTGTCCTCCCAACTCTCTTCTCTGACTCTTTCCCTATCTAATATACTTATGTCATCACTTTTCTCCTCCCCTTCCGACCCACTATTACTGTCATCTTCAACCTACAAAGAGTTCACTATTGAACCAGTGATGAATTGTGCCCATGCCTTGTTGTGTTGTTCTAATTTTATCATAATAATTAATTTTATGAGACAATGGTTTGTAATAGATGTGTGAGGAATGCAAGACCGTCTCACATAATGATCCATGTTGCCCAAATTATTTTAACGGGTAGTAAGGCATATTTACTAATGAACCATGGTGTAAATGACATAACAGAAGAAAATCATAATTTATGGACGACCTTGTACCTATATTCATAGGTAATATATTTATTCAATAAAATAGCCACTTTGCCCCATGGATGAGGTAGATATTACAGTGTCATCTCATTCCCCTTGGGTCTAACTTCCTCCCCTTCTTCAAGGAAATTGTTTTTCCATTAGGAACATGAAATTTCTGGATGAACTACTTTCTACCAGTGGTAGAAAGTCCTGTAACCAAGGATATAATTTTCTCTGTCACATTAATTCTCAAGCCTCCAACCTGTGAGTGATCCCCCATCAAATTCTAATCAAATTCTAGTGCAGTCGCAACATCGAAAACCCTAAGCCACTCAAAATATGTTATACATCCCGTGTTTTCAAAAATTTTGTAAATGTCAGGGTTTCGAGACAGGGAATGGAGAGTCTCAAGATTGCGACAGACCACTGACCCTCCCATGATGGGTGATTCCTTTCATTGTAGTCACAGGGAGTGTAGAGGATTTTCAGTTCAATTACAATTTGCAGACTTGGAGTTACAACATGCATGGTCACACATGACCGGATGGGCAGAGAACATGTCAAAAATTGGATAAGTGATGAATTTATGTGAATAGTTAATGGGAAAGAAAAAATATGACCATGTGAAATTTGTGGATTGTACCATGTGGAAACAAACTACAGTTAATAAGTAATAAGTATGAAAGGGTGTGATTGCATACCCCCCAACTAAAGTCATTGGTGACATTGGACACTAGTGGTTGATGTGGAGGAGTGATGAAGAGAAACAATGAGGGAGGCATACATGTGTCAATTACCGAGGTGAGGCACCAACGAGTGAGGTATAATGTGGTGATCATGTCCATAAAATCAAACAGTTATGGAGACACCTTGCATTGATGGATATAAATCAACTTTCAAGAACAATGACACTTCATTCAATTCATAACCATTGGACCGAAATTTGAAAAATAAACTATGGGATTCAATAAATAACAAAGGAATTGGACTGTCTCAGCAATAAGTGGAGAAGTTGACAGCATCGACGTACAGAGAGTTTGATAAATTGGCAGTGTTTCAACAATTGTTGGAGAAACTAGCTGAATCAACAATTAACAAAGGAATTGATAATGTTTCAACAACAAATAAAAGAACTTAAAACATTACGTCCAACAACAAATATAGAAAATGGTTGAAATATTAATGGTACCTCATCCAAACATGGAGGAAATGGAAGAACTCTGTCAATAATATAGAATTGGGGGTGTTTCAGTTAATGGTAGAAGTATCAAGAATTAATGTAAAAGAAAAATGGCTAAGAAAATGGAGGAGTTTCATCTATGAGTGGAGAAATTGGCATAGTTTTAGCTAGTAATGGGGAACTTGGTGGAGTTTCAGTTTATAGAGGAGAAATTGGTAGTGTTTCAGCTTATAGTAGAGAAGTTGGTGGAGTTTCAGTTGATAGTGGAGAAATTGGAAGACTTTCAGCTGTTGGTGAAGAAATTGGTAGAGTTTCAGCTGGTAGTAACAAAATATTGGCAAGAAAATGTATGGTGTTTCAAAAACTGGTGGACATGTTACAACTGTCCAATAAACAAATAAATACCGAGAATCGAGAATCGGGTGGCTTATGGAAAGGATTTTATTAAGGAATAAATTATAATCCGATGGTGGACTACATCATTTTAGATATCGATTGGCCCAAGGTGTGGGACAAAACATAAATAATTTAACCCATATTGATTGTTCCCTTTCAACCAAACAACAATATGCAATTTTGCACATGAACCACCATACTCCCTTCAACATCTGCAAGAAATTTATGTCTGGGAAATCTAAATGAATTTGTTGTTGTAGCTCATCATGGTCAAGTAGAATTGAGAATTATGGAGCTTTGATGTTGTGTTAGATGTAGTTTTGAAAATGGGTTTTCTCAACTTAGAAAACATTTTCCAATTCAAGAAAACTTGCAAGGCATGGGAAATGTTTCATTTTCATGCATGCAATAAAATATTAAAAAGACAAATAATGAACAAACAAAAAAGGTGGGGTGTGGCATGAGGAATTATGTTAATAAGATGGCATTACTCCCTTGATAGAGAAAAAGTGTCATATCAATGTCTCATTTTGTCTAGAGAAACAACATATATTTGTGAATAAATGAGCTAAGAAATAAGTAAAAAACAACAAATTATAAAATGCAAACTTGGTAGACATTAACTAGTCTACTTGAAATTGCAATTAGAAAATACCAACAGGAAGGACCAAATCTATGGAAATGGAAAACATGGTGGCCCTAAAACATCATATATAGTATTGAAAATTTACACAATATATATTATATACTCAGTGCTATGTAAATTGTAAATATTTAGCTGATGCATGCAGACGTAGATGAAGACAGAGAGGAATTCAACCACTTACCAGGAAAATAGGAGACATACTAGATTTGTTTTCTAAGCTAGAAAATCATTAGTAATAGATGATATCCACCTGCATGAACACAATCATACATAAGCACACAAAGTTTCAGCGGTACAAATATAAACACCCAATTTCTTACAAGTTCCTATATTCCCATCATCATCTTACTTACATGTAAATTGTGGATCTTGATATGGTCAATCAGGAGTTCGATTCCAGAATCCACTCTCATATGTGTCCGAACTGCAAGACAAGAACCTTCAAAAATATTTTCATGGATTTTGTATCATGTATTGAGGCTACATCCAAGTGCTTATAGTAAGTTAGTAACATAGAAGCACAACTAAAGGTTCATCCCTTCAAGGGCATAGAAACCATAACTTAAGCTAATGCAATTATCACTTTCTACTAATTCTTCTAACTGCAAGTAAAAATAACTAAAGAATAACATGAATGCAAATCAACAAGTCCATTTGGCATCCTTAAGGCACAGTTTATGAGCTTATGTAATTACAATATATCACAAGTTAGTAGGAACAATGTTAACATGTTAGATTAGAGGAATCCCAGTCTCATGCCAATAGGTCTCCTACGATGATTACATAGGAACCTAACACATAGACCATTTTTCTCTTCACTTAGCTATGCGGAGATCATTTCTCTTTCTTAATAATGATAAGTATTTTCAAAGAAAATATGAAATAAGTAAATACACTCTAAGAAGTGAATATGTTTAATTCTTGGAAGTGAAAAGAAATAAAAACATCTTTCCTCAAGGATCAAACCGTTGAATCAAAGGAAATCAAATGAAACCAATGAAGCTACAACAAAGGGTGCATTCAAGCATCAAATATGAACTAGAAGCATTCAAGGGGATAGCATAATCTTTAACCAAAATAAACCCAAACTTCCAATGTTAGAAAAATAGGATTGCATAGCAATAAAAATAAATAAGATGCAGATATTAAACACATAAAACAATACAAAAGGGACACCAATATAATGTGGTTCACCCAAGATGTGCTACATCAACACAAAAATTGCTAGTCCTTTATTATTATACCGTCCAACAAAATGAAGGGATACAACCTGCAGTACACCTGTTGCACTTCCTCGTCACTCTCTCACAATCTCTCTCACACAATCAAAGAGATCGTTTTTCACAGTGCTACAATGCGATACATAGCTGTATTACAATACCTTCCTTTTATAAATGGGATACCATGGGAAAATACCATGGGATACAACAAATAATGGCCCCATAAATCACCCATTATTGACCAAGTCATGACTATGAAATTACAACATTTTACAAGGCATTTTTCCTAAAATTTCGTTGTAGGGGTGCTTCCCCTGAACCCACACTAGGGGAGGGGGATCCCAAATATCTGGTCTTGTGCACACCATGACATACAACAAGCTTCCGACTACTGATGAATAGGGAATCTTGGACATGTAATCTATCTCCTCCTATGTATTGGGACACATCTCCTTACATAGTTTGAAATGGGTGTCCAAATGTGTAGTAATTTATTTTTGATTTTTCATCAAAACCTCTCTAACACCTTTTATATGTAGTCACCCTAACACAATGTCAATTTACATTTTTTCATGTCTCATATTATTATCATACCAAGAATTTGCTTTGCAGCACCCAAATCCTTCATCGCAAATGATTTATCTAGTTTCCTTTTGAGCACATTTTCATCCTGCATGTTAGACCCTACAACAATCATATCATCCACATACAATAAGAAGGTAATATTATTCCATGATCTAACCTATTGAAATAAACATAGTGGTCAAAATGACATCTACTATAACCTTGTTATATCATAAACTTATCAAATTTCAAATACCATTGTCTTGGAGATTGTTTCACACCATACAAACTCTTCTTCAACCTACAAACCAAATTATCCTTCCCTTTGACCTCATACCCATGTGGCTGTTGTATATAAATATCTTATTCAAATCCCCATGGAAAAAGACTGTTTTAACATCTAATTGTTCAACATTCAAATATTCTACCGCTATTAGACTTAAAATATTCCTAGTTAAAGTCATTTTAAAAACAGGAGAATTTTTTTCATCAAAATCTATACCTTTCTTTTGTGCAAACCCCTTTACAACAAGTCTATCCTTATACCACTTCTTTCCTCCTTCATATTTTGTAAACCTATAAACTCATTTATTCTGCAAACCCCAAGTCTAGTTTCTTATCAATGAGTCCATCTCCTAATTCATTCCTTTCTCCCACTTCTTTCTATTTTGCACCTGCATTGTTTTTACATAACATTTCGGTCCACTAGAATCAGTCATCAAAAAATAATATAGTGAAAGAGAGAATCGTTCAAGGGGTCTGCGTAACCTAGTATATCTTCTTACACTTGCAGAATTTTTAGGTACCTGCTGCATTTCTTGATTTTCAGGCACCTTTAAAATTTCATTTTCTTTGATTTCATCAAGCACTATGTACTTTGTGTTTTCCTTTTCCTCTTTCTTTCCCTGCAACTGATCTTTACACATAATATTTTCATTGAATACTACATCTCTACTCCTAATGATTTTGTGATTTTGATAATCTTGTAAGCGATAACCAAAACCATCAACCTTGTATCCAATAAAGGTGCATTTCTTGGATTTAGCCTCAATCTTTGTTTTATTTTCTTTATCAATATGGACAAATGCTTCACAACCAAAAGTTATCATAAATGAGTAGTTTACCTTTCTACCTGTCCATGCTTCCTCTCGAATTCCACTATCCAAATCATTTGAAGGCTCTATGCTTATTAAGTAAATAACAGTATCTATAGCATCAACCCAAAATTTTAAGGGAAACCCTACATACAATCTCATACATCTTGCACGCTCCATGATCGTCCTATTCATCCTTTCCGAGACACCATTTTCTTGTGGGGTTCCTAGGACTATCGTATTTCTATGAATCCCATGGTATGAATAGTAACCATCAAAATCCTTGCAGCAGTATTCACCTCCATTATCAAATCTGATACACTTCAATATTTTCCATGTCTCATTCTCAACAAAATATTTCCACTTCTTAAAATTAGAAAAGACATCAAATTTTTGTCTAAAGCAATAAACCCAAGTTTTTCTAGTTGCATCATTAATAAAAGTAACATAATAATGAGATCCAACAAGAGATTGTACATAAGTCATTCCCCATACATTTGTATGCACAAGCTCTAACTTTTAACTCTTCTTTTGTTTCCCAACCCTAACAAATCTAACTCCCTTATGTTTTACATAAACAAAGTTCTCACATAATTCCAAACTTACTTGCTTTAGATATGGAAGTAATTTCCTTGAGTAAATAATCTGCATCCCCTTCTCATTGAATTGTCCAAGATTATGATTCCACAACGTTGCACTTGTTTCTATGAAATCTATAGAGATAGAGCAATCAATATTGTGAAGACATAAATACAACGTACCTAACACAAAATAAGCACTTCTGTGGGTTCAAACGAAATTGATGACAACAACATCTTTCAAAAACCAAACGAAGATGTGCTGGATAATGCACTCTCATATGAGAGTGAGCAGTGAGGCCATCTAGATATACTTCAATAATACACTTAAGGTCGTGAACAACAAAGGCCATTTCCTGCTGGAAAGCAGCTCCAACTTTTTTCTGGCCGAAAGGAATTTTTTGTTATGAAAAGGTACCCCAAGGACATATAACGCAGTCTTATGTTGATCCCGGGTTTAAATTGGATCTCATTATATCCTGAAAAATCATCCATAAATGATAATACCTCGCTTCTTGCACACTCATCCAAAATCTGATCAATAAATGGTGTGGGGAAGTTTTTTTTAGGATGTCATGATCTATTCAAATATCTAAAATCGGTACACACATGGATGGACCCCTACTTCGTATCCACAAGAATGGAATTGGATACCCATTTAGTTAAGGGAACCAAGTAGATGAATCTACCTTGAGAAACTTCTCTACCTCATCCTTGTTGGCAACTTCCTTACAAGGATTCACAGCTTGTAAATGTTGTCAAACATGTTTAGCATATAGATATGTTTTTATTTCATGTTCAATAATACGAGGATAAATCCCTGACATTTCTTCATATGACCGACCGTATACATCACAAAATTCCTTAAATAGCTCAGTGTATGTTTCAATTTCTTCGGGTGAACAGTCAGCACCAATATAAACATTCTTTATCTTACCATGGGTTCAAGAAATGTTGATTGGAATAGTTGGTGATATGTTCGCCATGTCCCCTTTGGCATATATACCATGATTTCCTAATGGGATCATGTGATGATTGTTAGATTTTCTCCCTCCTATGAGGACCCTGACCCAGGTTCAATCACCTATTCTTAGTGCAACAAAGCCCAAGATATCATCCCAACAGAGAAAATCTTAGTTGGAAACACGTGTGATGCAGATGCAGTCTCACCCAAGATATATTTATGTGGGTAACTACCAGAACCAAGTTTCCGCAGTTGGATGGGGGATTTTTGGTACCTTGGTCACTTACCAAGGCGCTCAACTAAGACCGTGGGTGGATGATTTATTTCTACTGTGAACATTTATACCGTGACCCAAATTCTCTCATGTAATTACTATAACAACAACCTGTGTGCAACATAATCGTATTCAACTAATACAGTGTGACTGACATACATCTATTCATTCATAAGAAAATATGTAAGCATTCATTCAATGGAAATTTATATAGTTAACTCAAACACATTCAAACTTCACGCCTATACACAAAATCTAATGTGGAAACACATCCAGGAAAAAACCACAAAGGTGCTCTTCTTCTAGAATGAGAAATATATGAACCTTTTGTATGCACACTAAGCTACACATTCTATTCTAGATCTTATTATCTATCTTAACAGGCTCTTTCTTCCTCTCATGCTCTCTGATCTTCTCTTATTCTCTCTCTCTACTCAACTCTACTAACGATATGGACACAACCTGGATCAACTCAAATTCTCCTACACTTCTGTGCACTCAGCTGCATATTCTTCAACTCATATGCACTCAACAAACACTAACAAACAACAAAAATAGAGAAACTGACAGGCTAACAGTACAGAGTTAACAACAGAGAAGCTAACCTGCATACAACTTGGGTTCCTTCTTTTATAGACTCTTTTACAGACTCGTTACAAACTCTTTACCTGCCACTTTTCTCAGTCGGGTTCCAATACTTAGCCAATAGGCTATCTTTCCTATTTTAGTAACACCTAACAGTAGGCACTAGCGGCTTGACTTACAAAGATACCTCCATACGTGTGGTGTCCGTCGGCTCTAGTTGAACTCATACCCATGATCTTTATGGCCTATCACTTTCTAACCATTATGAAATACTATCATTTTCTAGCCATTATGGCACTTGCACGCCTTCTGGTACTGTTATTTCGTCGCATATTCCCTTGTCACATTCCTTCCTTCTATCACAACTTCCTCTTCTTTTGCACATATTCCTTCTTCTTCCTTCCTATTGTTGCTTTTGTCGCATCTCATTTCTCCTCTTCTTTCATGTCACTACTTCTGTCATAGATCCTTTCTCTTCTTCTTTAGCACTTATCAATATTTAGGCAGAATTCTATGTGAATTCAGCTTTCCTTTCCCTAGGCCCAATAGACCCCCAGCACTGACTTGTGGCTCATCTCGAGCCACTCGAAGCTATTCCTCCATTTCTTTCTTTGTTGTGACTTTACTGTGAAAAGCTTCCAATATTTTATCCACTCTCTCTGCTTCTAGCCACACTTTTTCCTCTGTCTTCTGCAATTTTTCCACAAGGTCGAAACTAACATGTTCTAGCATTACCTTCTCTATTGATGTCGTTGCTTCACATGCCCTCTGATGTATATTCTTTCATGCATGTTCTTTCTAGCTTCTGCTACTACTATGGTTCTTTCTTCTATCAGATAAATTTATTTTTTTATATCAGTAGGAGGGACAAGATGGAAAACTTATCAACATCATCAATTCTCCTTGTTTACATTTCTAGCTTCAACTGCCAATGTTGGATTATCCCACAATACTGAGAGGTGGGGGGTGAATCAGTATTTTATTTTTCTTTTAAAAATCAAGAACACAAAATGAATCAAACAAGTTAAGACACAAATTTTATTGTGGAAACATCAAAGAGAAAACCACCAATTCAAACTCATTATTAAGATGAATCTACGAAATTGCTTTATCTGTTGCTACAGAAAGGATGCAACAACACCCTGGGTTTTTTTATGCTACAACAGACAAGGATGCTCCATGACCTTGGGTTTCTTCTTGCTACAACAGACAAGGATGCTCCAACACCTTGGGTTTCTTCCTACTACAACACCATTTGCATGCTTATAGCCTTCCCTAGCGCCACCCTGTCACCCTAGACTGATTTTTATCAGTCTTCTTATTCACTTCTTGGAATCCGTCATACGAAATCATAGAGACAAGTTATTTCCTTCAATCATTATGTCAATAAATACCTTCACACTTCCTGTGGATGCATCTCTTCACTATTGCGCCATTCCATTGATCATGCCTCTTCATGAATCTTCCACTTGTGACCTTCCACATTCTCTATTTCCACAAACTTAATGAGCCGTTGATTTTATATCGGGCTTCTTCCTAACCATAGATCTAATATAGGATACTGAATACGGATCATGAATCTATGAAATTTCTCAAAATGTCTTTTCTTGATTTTCACAATTGTCTTTATACACCAACCGTTCCGAACCGTTGATCTCTTGTGGGATATTCTGTGACCATTGATCTGAAATAAGATACAAATAGAATAATGTTGGTTTGTGACTTTTCTAAAATTTCATTTCAATATTTTCGCTTTTCACGCTAATATTTTCCGCACCAATTGTTCCACATCGTTGATCTCCTGTGGGATCTTCTGTGATTGTTGATCTGAGATAAGATGTGGATAGTGGAATGAGAGTTTGTGAATTTTCTTGAAATGTCATTTAAAGATTTTTTATTTCCACACTAATATTTCCACAACAACTATTCCTCACCATTGATCTCCTGCGGGCTCTTCCAGATCGTGAGATGTGGAATGCGGGTTCTCAAAAAACTCAGACATTTCTTTCGCAATTATCCACCTTCCACTTTCTGCACCAATATTTCTGCACCACCGATCTTTTATGGATGTCTTTCTGACCATCGATCTTCAGGATCATAGGATGCAGAATGTGGGTTCTCAAAAACTCAAACGTTGCTTTTGCAATTCTCTGCCTTCTTCTTTCCACATTAATCTTTCTTCTCCGTCGATCTTTTATAGATATCTTTCCGACCGTCCATCTTCTGGATCACGGGATGTAGAATACATAATTGTGACATTTCCCAAAGAATTTTCATGATTGTCTACCTTCCACTTTATTCTTTTCTTATGAATCGTTTATTTCTTTGTGGGTTCACTCCTGTCCGTCGATCTATGATCAGATGTGGATTTGTGTATCTACCCTTTTCTTTGTGCGGAAATCATCCACTACCATTGATTAGCTTCTGTAATTTCTCTTGACTGATCTAGACCATCCATGTTGTCAGCAAAACATTTCTCAATGAAATTTGGCTCCCATCTAGAACGTTAACTCACCTAATAGTTGAAAATATGAAATCCATGAGGAGCTTTAGATATAGATCAACGGTGGACCCCAAATATCATAAGGCATATTTTATAGAAATTTTGCGCACATCAAAATTATATTTGTCCGTGCTAGTTCTCCCAATGAAATCGTTGACAACCATTGATTTGCTTCCATGATCAACCTCGTCTGTTGATCTTGATCTCCTTCTTGGCGATTAGTTTTTGATTTCGCAGGTCAACTCCCTTTTTATCCTCCTCGCTAATAAATCAATGAAATCCATATTAGTCGTAGATCTACAAAACCTTCAAATATCCACCACACGATCTACAATCATGAGGATGACTTAAATTTCAACCTTCAACAGTGGATTTACTGAACCCAACCTACTACCATATCTACTGCCTATTCCTTTTTCATTCATGAATGCCTTGAACATCAATGACAACTATATTCTCAACAATCCCCCCTTTGGTGTTGATGGAAACATCTAAACATTCTCCCCCTTTTACAACAATGACAAAGAATGACTTGTTATCCTATTGAGGATTCCTGTCTTTCTTCTTTTCTAACAATTCCCCCTGTCACCAAACCTCCCCATGAGATTGTTCTTCCTCGTATAATTTTTGTAAGGGAATTACTTTCATATTATGCCTAATATGCTCAAAGGCTTCCTTAGGTAGTGGCTTGGTGAAAATGTCAACAAAATGTTCTTTTGTGTCAACATACTCTAGTTTGACAACCTTATGGGACACGTGTTCTCTTAGGAAATCATATTTTATTGGCATGGCGTTTTTCAATTTGCAAACACAGTCTCTGTTTTCCGATAATAGGAAACCTTCAGGTTGTTCAATATAAACCTCTTCTTCTATCTTTCCGTTCAAAAATGAAGAATTTACATCCATTTGATATACTTTAAATTTCTTATGGATTGAGAGTGCTAGAAACATTCTAATTGCTTCAAGTCTTACCACAAGAGCATAAGTTTCTTCAAAATTAATCCTTTCTACCTAAGCATACCGTTTACATACCAATATTTCCTTGTTCCTTATTATTTGACCATCCTGATTGAATTTTTTCTTGAAAACCCATTTGGTCCCTATAACATTCTTATCCTTAGGTCTTGGGACAAGTTCTTAGGGCTCATTTTTCTCAATCTGATCTAATTCTTCATTCATGGCTTTGAACCAATCATTAATTTTGTTGGCTTCTGTAAAAAATTTAGATTCCATTATTGAAAATAGGGCTTGTTCATTAAATAATATTTGTCTTCTTGTACTAACTCTGACATTTTAATCACCTATGATCTGTGTCTCCGGATGATTCTTTTGTATCCTTCTAGATGGAGTTTTTTTATCAGGTCTTGAGGAATCTTATTCACTTTCCTATGTATCTTCCTTTTCTATTCTTTATTCTTCATCATGGGTATTTTCATCCTCTTGCAAGTCTTCCTTTTCTTTATCATTTGTATTTTTCAGACTGTCATAACTTATTCCTCTTCTTGGTTTTATATCATCTACTCTCACATCTGCACTTTCTGCAATTTTGTGTAACCTTTTATTTTAACATATATATGCCTTCTTGGTGGATGAATATCCTAGAAATATTCCTTGATTAGTCCTAGATTCAAACTTGCCAAGGTCATCCTCGTTCCTTTTAATGTAACAATTACTGCCAAATACTTTGAAATATTTGACTGAGGCTTGTCTTCCATACCATAGTTCATAAACGGGTTTTTCTTTGTTCACTCTGAGTTGTCCTCTATTAAGTATATAGACAACTATGTATACTGCTTCTTTCTAATATGCATCTGACATATTTGATTCGTTAAGCACTATTCTGGCAGCTTCTTGGACTGTTCTATTTTTCCTTTCAACAACACTGTTCTACTGAGGAGTCTTTTCAACTGAAAATTGTCTCTTAATTCCACGTGTCTCACAATACTCATTGAACTCATTTGAAGTAAACTCTCCCCCATTGTCCTTGTAGGATTTTAGTTCTTGTTGGTCCATAGAGAAGTGTGTGCTTTCCAAAGGATGTGAAGTCATATGTTCTTTCATTTTAAAACTGGCTCTAGTTTGCTTCCCATGTTGACAATGTATACAAATTGAATTTAGGGGTTTTACAATTTTAGGCAAGTCTCTTACAACTTCCTTCTTACTTACTTTGACAAGATTGTCAAAATTTAAATGTCCCATCCTCATGTTCCATAACCAACTTTCATCAATCATACTTAAGTGACATTTATTTTCATTTTCTAGGATGTATACATTGTTTGAATTTCTTAGTGGCAGCGCCAACAACTCTTCCTGAATCGTTTTTCCTAATCTCACATTTCTCATAGTCAAAGATACAGATGTGCCCTCGATCACATGTTTTACTTACACTGAGATGATTAGGCTTGATATTTTCTACTAGTAATACATTTTATGCTTTGATCTTGTTTTTTACAACAGTTTTTCCTTTTCCAATTATCGTGGAAGACAAATTGTCTCCAAAATTGACTTTACCCTTATTATCTCTTAGTGTTATGAAAATTTTTGGGTCACTGGTCATATGTTTTGAACACTCACTGTCCAAGTGCCATAGGGTTTGATTTTTTGTTTCACATAGAGCAATCATGGACCTTTCCTTTTCTTCCTTTTTTCCCTCTAATACTTCTTATGTTTTGTGTCTTGAGACTTAATGGTAGTAGTCTTCTTTGTATTAGTCATTAGTTTGCAATCTCTTGCCATATGTCCATGGTTGTTACGTTTGTAACACTCTATGTCGCATTTTTGAAGAAGTGGAAAAAGGTTATGATTTCCTTTTGGTTTATTGCTTGAAGACTTCTTCTTGTATTCAGGAACCTTCCCATAAGCTCAATTTAAGGTGTTATGACGAAATTTATTACAAGAGTAATAATGACCAAAAAATATATACAGATGTCTATTTGGTCTCTTAGGCACCATACTATTTATGTTTTTATCTTGAGAGTTGGGGGTAACTTTCTTTCTCTCTTCTTTTTTAGCTAGACTCTTTAGTGCTTCAGCGTAACTTTTCTTCTTTCCTCCTTAATTAGTGAAAGAGAAACATTATATTTTCTTTTCTTTGTTAAAACCCAAGTCAGACCTATATTCTCAACAACCAAGTCATCCCATATTTTTCCTTCCCTTCTTCAGAATCTTCCTCTTTATCATCCATGACTCAGTATGGAACATCGGTATAAACCTTAGACCTCACGTTAGTCAGCAAGGGAACTCAATTTTTTAGGTATTTTATTTTCCCTACTGTTGGTAAAATCTTCCATCTCATCGACATATTACCTTTCCTTATTGGAATCTACAAGTTCATCTTTTTCTGGAAAGCGTCATCACCCGGTATTTTTTTATCCTTTTTCAAAGAGGATGGTGATGATGGTGGCCTTTGTTTCTATTTTCCTAGTTCAGACTAGTGGGTTCTAGCAATTGATACTATGCACTTCGGTGACTGGTTCCACGATTTTATCTAACAGCTTCGGTGGGATGTCCTTTGGCCCTTGAATTCTAGTCATTGCTTCTTCATTCTTTCTCAACAATGCTAAGACAATGTTTCTCTTGCGGGAACCAGGACGCTTCCTTATTTCCAACCCTGGTAATATGGTTCATATCGTTAGTGCAAATAGGACTAGAATTAGCTCAGTTCCCAATCTCCTCCTTACTTGTGGTGGAACATATTTGGCAGCATTTTAATCAACCATAACAGGTATCACATCTTCAATCACGGAGCCCCTGAGGGAAATGGAACTAAATTTCACATTCACCATACTTCTACAACAAGTTTACTTCAGCTCTGGGTTTTCTAGGCAGTAGCTCATTGTTGCATTATATGAGACTTAATTTGAAAGCAAGGGAAAGTAGATGAATTGTGTAGGCATTCAGTTTGTCAAATCTTCATACACGTAGTCATTGAGTGGGATAATGAAAACATGATCCATCACATGGGTCACCTCTCCGAGTTATCATGTGGATGTTGTCAACTATGTCTCCCCTTTTTGCTGTGACGCCAAGAAGATTATCTTCTAGACTAGTAGGTTCTTCTCCACTTTCAATCCTTGAAATATGGTCTGGTCCCATATTCAACCGACCGAATTTAAAAATTATCTCAAAATTGAATTCCTTAAAGAGAAGAAGCCACCAATAGATATCCCCCCCCAACGCTGGCTTATTAACCAGATATTTCAATGCATAATGGTTAGTGTACATCTTGAAATGTCCACCTAGTAAATAGTGTCTAAATTTATGCAATGCATATACCATCACTGGTCATTCTATCTCCATTGTGGTATAATTTTTCTCTGTAGTTGATAACTTCCTACTAGTAAAGAAAATGGGGTGATCAATTGATCCTTCACCTGTCTATGTCAGTACCATGCCAAGTGCAACATACAATGTATCGAAATGAATGTGGAACTCTTTTTACCAATCTGGAAATAGAAGTATTGGCATAGTAGCCATCTTATTCTTCAGCTGGTCCAGACTCTCTTGACATTCTTCTGTCCATTGAAACTTAGTGTCTTTTTTCAGTAGTTTCTCCATCGGGGCAATCACCTCCGCATATCCCTTAATAAAAAATTTGTAGTATGTAGTATGTCCTAATGTTTCTCTTAACTACTTAACCATGGTAGATGGTGGTAAGACAAGGATGATCACATCCTTGGCTGGATTAACTAAAATTCTACCGCAACTAACCACATGGCCTAACAGAGCTCCAAAAGGAACACAAAAGATACATTTTTTTAAATTTAGGAAAATTTGATAACATCATTCTGAGGCTCTCTATATGGTCTTTTACAAGGCCAAATATTGTCCTGTATTCAAATTAGACTTCAATAAATTTATGTATAAAATCTTTAAACGCAACAACTACAATTCTGGAAAAAATTGCAAGCGCATTCTTGAGTCCAAAAGGCATTACCATGTACTGGAAGCATCCCCACTCCATTGCAAATGTAGTCTTGTTTCGCTCCTCTTTTTCAATTATTATCTTATGTTAACTCGAGGATCCATTAGTGAAATAATACATTTATTTTCCTCTGACATTCTCCAATACTTCATATGTGAATCGAGTCAGAAATGGATCATGCAAACATGCATCATTTAACTTTCTCAGGTCGACACAAATTATTTACCTGAGGTTTTATTATCTTTCACTACAATTGGAATGATCCATTCTGGTTCTTTGATAGGTTCTATCATGCCTTCCTCTAGGATTCGATCCAGCTCTTCTTTAACTTTTTATTTGTAGCATAGGTTTAATATGTACGGCCATTGTTTGATGGGTTTTGTGTCAGGCCTCAAAGGTATCTTCATCTCACCGAGGTCACTAACTATTCCTTTCATCTCATAAAACTTAGTAGGGAACATATCCAGGAATTCATGCAGTAAATCAATGATCTTCCCCATAGTCTCATCGTCCCAGTAATCTCCAATATTGGCAACTTTGGGTTTTCAAACGTGCCAATATTTACTTTCTTGATCTCAAGTGGACTTAGGAATTGGTCACCATAAATTTGAACTTCTTCCATTGCGCACATACCTTTTGAATCAGTTATGTTTATCACAACCGAATCATCATCATCCAGTTCACCTAGAACATTGTAGCATTCCATCCAGTGGTGGACTGTCGTGTTGCATTGATGAAAATTCATGGTTGAGACCAGGATTTCTTCAAATATATTTTACTTCATTATTTGTAGTGCAACATCAGTTGTCGGGTGTTCACTTGCAAACTCAAATGTATGGGTGAAGCGTGTGGATAACTATTCCCATTCGACAGTTCATGTTTGCATCTCCACTGTTGCATACCAATTTCTTGGTACCATTTCCAATGTGTGGATGAATTAATGAACCCATTCTTGTCATGGATATTTCTGCCATGTCATGCAACAATGCTCAATATGCTCAATAGGATTTTTCAGTCTTGTACACTTTTGATAAGAATAAATGATCTCTTCCCCAAATCTAATCTTGAGTAATATTTTACGTTGTGGCCATTCAGAGATATATTGTTTATGTGTACCCCACCATCTAGCGAGCGTAGCTTTCAACACAAATTCCAACGCAAAAAATCATTGTGATTCTGTAACTTTTTCTTCAAAAACCACTAGAAAAGTGTTACACCCAAATCTCATCATCAACATGTGATACGATCCTAAACATCCATGTTTTCCCTCATTCCCAAATCTTGAAGTGAAAACATTGATCCATATGTCAAGCTTGCATATAAAAACTTAGCACTGCTTCTACACTTAAACCTAGGAGTGATATCTTCTTCAACACCACCTGAGTTGTGTTGAATACAAGTGGTGGCACCACGTTTACTCTTTATTTGGAGAGTGGTTCTACCCTAGCACCGCTCTGTCATCAAGGAGTAGGAACAGTGCCCTTGGTAAAAAGTGAAAAAGAGAGACTTCACGAAGCTTCTAGATCAAAATCTTCATGGCAGGCCTTATCCCTATTCACCTAGGTCAGTTGAGCTCGAGATCCATCCTTTCGGGATTTCCTATCCACCTCACCCACCAAAATATGAACCATATCTATCCATTTGAGGCCTATAAAAATAGGCTCATACCCCATCGTTGAGGGGAGAGCAAATTCATGTTGCCATTTTGACATTATGTCTAGATCCATTAGCATGAGCATAGAGAAGCAAGTTGGAGCTATTGGGGATAAGACATCGGTTTTGTGGAGGAGTGCATCAACACTAAGGAACAGGTTGTAAACTCTTTCATTATTTATCAATGCAAATTTGGTTCCTTAGCCATATACTTGTTATGTATAATATTGCATGTTTATTATCGGATTCCTTGGTCACCAATATAGATATATAGATGATGTTCTAGTACTTTTGATATTTTGTGTTTGATGTGTTCATGCAGCTATTTTCTTGGAGATATTTCACCATAGGTGAAGAGCCACATCATTCCATCAAATATCGTATTCCAGGTGTCTGTAGTTTATAGGAGAAGTCTTCCAACCTTGTTGTGAATTATTTGTTCTAGATATGAACCATTCAGACCAGAGGAACAACTTCTGTCTGCAGAAGGTGCGAAATTCCTGATAAAAAATCTGGCAACTCCATTGGGGAAGAGCTTCAGCTGATCTGATCTTCCTTAGTCCCTTTGTCAGGAACACTTGTCTGAAATCCAAGCTCCCCTCCTTCATCAGTTCAATCAGATCCATTAGCTGATCTATTGGTTATCAGTTTGGTATCTTCAGATCTCTTCAGATCTGATTTATCTTGACTCTCTGTACTCTTAAATATTGATAATTCCTGACTTATATGCCAGTTTCACAATGATTTAACTTTGATTTTTCGCCATATTTTTTCTTTTGGGCATCTACAGGGAACCATCCATGCAAAGTGGGCAATAAGTGGTGCCACCTCCTAAACTCAGTTAGCAGGAAGAAGTGCCACTGCCTATGATCAGCAACCAGGAAGCAATGCTCATACAGAACTGCTCTGTCAGTGACCCTCTGGAAGCGGTGCTAGGTAGGATTTTTAGTCCCTGTTTGATTTCAAAACTGTGGCTTTTGTATTTTGATTTTTGTGTGTTTTTGGCTTACCTTTTGATGAAAATGAAGTGTATTTAAAAAAAAAAATCTCCCTCACGGCCAGGAGGGGCCAGGAATTGTATATTCTGCAATCACTTTGATCGTTATATTCTTTCTACATTCAAAGAAGAGTTTATGTTTCTTTCATTGGATTTTGCATTACTTTATTTGCTTGAAACCTCTTGCTATTTTTTGTAGATATTATTCGTTAGAATTGGAAAATATACATTTCATTTTCATGGGTATGTTTTGGTTTGTTTTGGACTTGGAATGCGTGAGTGATCCATATTGTTTTTAGTCTTTCTTTGCTTGGGGTGATTTTTGTTTCCTTTTGCATGTTGAGTTTGTCAGTGCCTGGTAGGAGAGATTGTTGTTCGTTTCCTTGTCTGTTCCAAAGAGATGTTCTAGTTTTCCCTCTCCTTTGCTTTATTCGCAAGCGTGTTAAATGATTTTCTTCTTGTTTTGTGCATGATTGTTTGAAATTATGGATCTCACTTTCATTAAGAAGAAATATATGTTTTCGACTTTGCATGAATTAGAGATAGATTTGTTTGGAAACATTAGTAAAATCATCTTTCCATTAAGTTTTTATGCATCTTTTCAAGCATGAAAAGATAGGAAACATTTTTGGTTTATTTATATTAGATGTTCTCTAGACCTCCTTTTTAATTGTTTTAAAGATTGTTTGGGGTGCATTGATATTTTACTTTTCGTTTGAAAAGATAGAATTACATTTACATTTGGGTGTTCATTTTTGGGAAGAAAAGTAAATCTCTCTCCCTCTCTTAGGTACAATTTCATTGAAGAGAAAAACTTGCATTATCATATAGATCAGTGTGCATCTTCTTTAATTTCAAGTTTTCACTCCATGGTTCCACCTAATCGCACGAGATAGAATTAATGGTATTACTAGGTTAAAAATTTTAGCAATTTGAGTGTTAGGTTAGCGACATGTTTCGGCATCGATAAGCGTGGCAGTTTTCATTGTTTTCCAGCATTGTATCCTGGGGGCTTGCATTTCTTCCACGTACATCCAATATATCGAACGACCTTTAACGTACCCTTGAGTATATCGAAAGGTACTTCACGTACTCAATAGTATATAGGAAGTCTCCTATCGAATGATTGTGCATTCGACAGCACCACTACGGATTTGAGCTCCCACATACCTAGCGTATATTGGGAGACCCTTTTAGGAATCCTCAAACCATCTGAATTATCCTTTTGGCCTGTCTTGTGAGGTTCCTGACTCTTATCCACTCCTTTCACATGTTTTCTTGTTTCTTTTAGTTTGAGTAGTGCTTTATTTTGTGTGGTAGTTAGGGGGTTTTTAGAGAGTTTAGAAATGGCATCCCCATCTAGGACTACCACTCAAGATATCCTTTTCCAAGGTGTACCTTTTGTATTTCCTCCAAGTGAAGGTATTGGTCCTCCCTTTATTGCCACTATAAATCTTCTTGGGTTAACTATAGGATTACCGGTCTGGTTGTTTAATCTGGTAATTCCTATTACACCTAATGTATCAAATGTCACCTCTCCTCTAAGAGAGGATCGACCTCAACCTAATCCTGCTCCTTCTTCGTCAATTGTGGCTTCATCCCTTTCTTCTTATTTGCTTGACCAAAGCTCTACAGTTAGTAGTCAGGTGGATAAGAAGAAGAAGAAAGGGAAGGGTAAGAAGAAGAAATATAAGAAAGAGAAAAATAATAAACCATCTGGTCTTGATGGTGCTCGTTCTAAGAGAACGCCCGAAAAACCCATTTTCCCTTGTAAGCTTTGCAAGGGGGTCCACCTTATTAAGGAGTGTCCCAGTCTCTCTTGTGTACAAGAAGAGTGGTCTAAAAGATCCAAACCATCTTTGTCATCAACCTTTGATCATCATGTTGATTATACTCCCTCAACCAGTGACCCATTGGTAAAAGGTCGTAAAGGTAAAGTATTGTATCCTGGTTTGATATGCAAGGCTATGCATCGTACTTTTCTTTGTCCAAGAATGGATGAAACTTATAAGTTGTTGGAAGATATTACTATTCCTCAAAAATGGCTTCCAACAGGTTATCGTAAGTTGTCTCTTGAAGGCCCATTGGTTGAGAAAGTGGTCGATTCGATTTCATTCGCAGTCAATCCCACTATTCCTTTGAAGAGTGAAGTTAAAGTGGTCAATTCAGATTTATCTATGGTTGATCCCACCGCTCTTTTGAAGAGTGAATTCCAAGTGGTCAAGTCGATGTCATCTCCACCCAATCCCACTCTTTCATTAGAGAGTGTTAAGATTGAAGTAGTCATCTTGTTCTTCTCTTCTAGTAGACAGTGAACTAAAACCTACTGAATTTTTTATGCTTTGTTTTGATTGTTCTTGGAAAGAGGAAATTTTGTCTGTTTAGACAGAGCCCTCTCTAATTAATGAGGTTATTTCCTTTGACTGGAGTAACATAACAAAGTCTCATCTTCATTCAAGTGTTCCTTTCTAGATATCCATGCGAATTACCACTAAGAGTATACTATTGGAGAGACCCACCAACAAAACCTCATCGACAGGGATTCCCACTCTGTCGATGCCCAACCAGCGCAATATCCCTAAGCACTGGCCTGGACAGGTTTTACCCTGCCTAGAAACATCTACGGAGCAGACAAGGTCTCACCAGAGGCGTTCAAGGGATAGCCGTCGGAACCAAGTTTCCGGTAGTGGGGAAGGAGGATATGGGGATCTGACAAAAGGACACCATAACTACTACATCCAGAGCTTTGCAGTCGACTTTACACCATTTACTCAACTTGTAGAGTGTATTCATAACTTATGAAATCATTATAACATCATACAGTTGTCACAATATTGCTAATTAGGCACCATTATCCATAAAACATATCTACTCATAGTGCAACAGACAGTAGCAGAAGAAAAAAATCACATCAATATAATAGAAAGAGACTTAAATCACAACAACATTATACCAAAATAGGTCACAACATCATAACAGAACAGGCCGCAACATCATAATAGATTAGATCGCAGCAGTGATAACAGACAAGCTTTGTGCCACAATTGCCATATCATATTAACCTTGCACAAAGGACCCACATTACACAATTCTTTTCCAAAATCAGAGACTACATACATAAGGAAAACCCAAATAAATTGTAGATACACAAGAAATTCTTCACAAAACCAGATCACACTAGATCTTATGCCCCAATTATCCTCTGATGTAATTCTCCTATGATAATCATGATCCTCTTTTTCTCCTATTTTCCTCTCTATTATACTTGCAAAACTTGATCTATAAATAGGCTTGCACCATTACATTGAGGGTCCAATTCTAACTAACTTATAACTGCTAATGACCTATTACAACAAAACTTGGTCAAATAACATATAAAATATTCAAAGCGGTTATTCTTCCGCCCATCGCGCTAATCTGGCCTTGCGCAGTACCGTGTGAGGTTGTACAGCTGCCGCGATGCTGCAAAACTCACTTACCAAAACCCCTACCAACAAGCCCCAAACACAATCTTGTGGCATGTCCTCGAGCCACGTTAGGTTGACAGGGTATGTGCTGACGTCCAGACCTTGAAATCTTCAGATTGCTGCGCAATCTCACGTACCTGAAGCTGGACTTTGTCGACAGCACTCTGACAATTAGTCAAAGCTTGTTTCACTGGGTGCTCTTCTATAGCCTTTTTATCGACCATTTGTCGATGCTCTTGTACTACCTACACCATGGTGACTTCTTTAATAGCCAAGCATCCACCGATTTCCTGAAATTCATCATGTTGAGCGCGGTGCTTTTGTTGGCGTTCCTGCGCACAGGTGGCTCTCTGCTGTAAATCCTTCAGTTCCTCAGTCCGTTTGATCTGTACCATTAGTGGCATGGACCTCAGTGATGTTTTTGAGGTTTTCAGTTGACCTTTGGCTTCTTGCACTTATGCATCCAACTGATCAAACTACTCATCCTAGAGAACACTTTGCCAAAATGACATTGTCACTTCCATAATGGTTTTAGCCTCTTGCTCCATGCTTTCGAATTTAGTTGCGATGTCTTCAATGGAGGCTTTCGTTTCTACAACCTGCTCTGGTGGAAGCATAGGTTGTACCAGGGCATTGAGCATTAGGTTGGTATCTTGAACCTGAAAAATATTTTTCCCCAATCTTTTGGCCTTTTCGATTTGGGAGAGTTCAGCCGTGTTCTCAAAAATATGCTAGCGGGCTTCAAAAATAGCCTGCTCGACTTCGCCACACCTGGCACACATCTGTGCCTGTTCAATGATTAGGAGGTCTTGTACCTTTTTCAATTTTGTAATCTCTTTAGCAGCCTTTCACTGCATCTCATCCTGTGTCACCTTCAAGGCGTCAATTTCCCAAACTTTTTCTTCTTCCAGCTGTACCCGGACCTGATGTAGCTCATCTACCTATTTCTATAGCTTCTCTGTGATGCTCTATGACTTGAGATAGCCCTCAGTCAGTTCTTTCTATCATTCCACCAATTCCAGGGCAGCAACATGCTGCAACTCCATTAACGCCATAGCTGACAACTTGTTCAGGTCCAAATCCACACTCTGGATTGGTCGCAGCAACTGGTGAACTTCCTCATTTCTTGCGTCGATCGCAGTCAGGGGAACTTGCACGTTCCTAGCCCGGGGCTCAATGCTAATCGATGGGATATCTTGCATCATGGGTTACACAAATGTTTTCCTAGAAATAATGCCAAAAATTGAATCTAATCAATCTCTTACCACACGAAATTCTTCATGGTTTGACTCTTGGATCTCCTTTGTCGCATTTGCGGATGAGTCAGTGACCGCTTTGATAAGATGTTGCAGTTGATCCTCCATCCATGACTTGGTACCACTACCTGCCTCATATTCCTGGTTCCATTTGGTGTGAGTATCCTCCCGCATGTGCTACGCTGCATCCTCGGGGTCCATTGACGACTCGTTGTCAGAGTCGTGAGTGATCAGGTCCTTTTGGGTAGGTTCTTCTAGGGCATTCAGTGGATGCTCTTTAGATAATTCCTCTTGACTCAATGGGTTTCACCACTCCATAAACCACTCTTGGACAATGGCATCCAATTCCTCTGTCGTGACTTTCTAAGGAAAAGGTAGCCACTGCTTGTTAGGGTCCCGATGCGCCTGAATGTAGATAGAAGGGGGCCCGATGGAAAACCAAAGGATCCACTGATACTTGGCCGTGGTGTAAGGAGAGCCTCGAGGAGCGGAAATGGCCATGGATTGCAATGCTTCCCAATAAACCCAAAAGTGAATGGCACAGTCCATCTGTCGACTGGTTTCTTCAACCCACCATAATTTTTGATACCTTGCACCTCGGCACACCTTTTCCGCATCAACTGCCATCAGTTGATAGTCTTTTGGTTCCATACAGGAAACTAGCACAATAAGGATCAACAACCAACTATATGAAAACGATCGCCCAGCCTGAGCAGTAAGCACGTCTTCTAGCAACTGATTCAGGAAAAACAGAGACCAATTCATTTACACCCCCTCAGCACACTTCTGGGTGCAGGCGACAACATCTAAATTGCATTGGACTAGTCAGTTTCCCCAAATGAACTTGCTGGCCAGAATCCTTGCACCGATGCATACCACCTGTGAGTTAATCATATCGATGCGATAAGCACTGCCATCACGCTGTAAACCAAAGCGATCCTTCAGCTTCTTGGAAAGCCTTTTGTCAGTATCTCCCCCACAGATATACTGCACTGGATCTTCCCTGGCCTTCAGCAAGCCTGTGATGCTTGCTATAAAATCTACTGTAACAGGGATCAGCATATTCAACCAAAGTGTCCCTCCATGAAAGAAAGCCAATAGTTTCTTCACACACTCATGGGATTCATTCAATCACCCAAAATGAGGCATATTGATGAGCCCCAACAATCTAAATTGATTTAAGCCACTTGCCCAATGTTGAGGAATCCACCTAATTGGAGCACCAAGTCCTGTCGGGATTGACTCATAGGGCTCATCCCTAACATAATTGAGAAATAGTAGGTCATGGTATTCAAATTTCAACTTGACCAACGTAGGGATGATGTCGATCGAGCACTTCATCCCTTTTGGCAGTGGTGACAATTTTTGTGGATACTTCTAATTCTTGGACGGCTTCCTCGGCTTGGCTCCCGGACACGTAGGAGTGACATATCCAAAAAGGTCATGAACAGAGACACCCCAAGGTTTCGTGGACTCAATAGATACTGAGCTCGATGACCCAGTCTATGCAATTCCTTCTCCTTGCACTCTTGTCGAGGTGCAAGTTTTCCTCTTCTATGGTGGCGTGGGGCTCGGCCTTTGAGCTTGGTGCTTCTGCTTGGGAATGGACGATGAACCAACTGACATGCTCATAATTTATTCTTCAACAGTCATGGGCCAAATAGGGGATTCGTACTCACTAGAAATCTCTATGGCATCAAGTTCGCTCAGCATCCGTCACCCTTCAAACCTGAGAATGTGCTCGACAACTCTAACTTGCAACACTACAACTCACTCAATAGCTCACACCGCACTGCACAATCCCTTCTCTACTTCAAAATCTGCTCTCTCAACTGAACAATGCCATCCTTACGCATCCCATGCATTGTTTTATAGCCACCTCCAATCCAAAATTCATCATTTCCAAATCTATCATCACCATTATTACTAAAAATGGTATTAATGACACCAAATCCACCAGAAATCCTACTCCTCCAACGATTGGATCAATCTTTAATGTGAGTCGCTTCAACAAGAGCCGCTAGCCAACTATTTTAACTACCTGCATTTATTACATGATTTGACCAACCCACATCCCTGTAGCTGTCGCAAGTGGTCGACTAGTTATTGCTAACAACTTGAACCTTGAGGAGCCTCCCCCCTAGGGCTCTTATTGTTCTGAACTAAAATCTCCATTTTTTTTAGCGTCTCAAGTAGTGCGCATCACTGACCCCAACCTATAGGGATTTAAGCGACTCCCATTGACAAGCATCAGTAAGACTGCACCATCTAATTGTTGTAATTGAATTGCACTGCCCGAAGTAATGGACTGAACATGATAGGGACCTAACCAGTGCATTTGTAGCTTACCTAGATGCTTGAAGAACTTATTGTTGTATAACAGCACCAAATCTCCTATCGCAAACTGTTTTTTCTTAGTGTGGTGATCATGGCATGCCTTTTGTTGATCCTTTGCAACCTGTTGGTTTAAGCCAGCAATAAAATTGTCTTCTTCACATTGGATCAACTGCGCAATTCGTTCTTCTAACGCTTCTGCATCATCCATGCCCATCACTGCAGCAATGCGCAGATTGGGAACAATATACTCCATGGTCATGACTTCCTCTTTCCCATAAACCAACTTAAATGGTGTCTAATTGGTTAGCCATTTACAGGTAATGCGATAGGCCCATAGCACCACTGGAATTTTTAGGTCCCAGTCATCGTGGTTAGTGTTACATACCTTAGTCAATGGTGTTTCCAATATTTTGTTGAATGCTTCAACGGTCCCATTCGCTTGTGGATGGTATGGTGTAGTCCTCTTATGTTGCACCTGTAACTCCTTAGTTAGCGCTTTCATAGTCCAGTTGAGGAAGTGACTACCCTGGTCACTCATCAAGATCCTAGGACACCCAAACCGTGTCATGGTGTTTTCAAAGATGAACCTCATTGTCATCGCAGTGGTACAATCAACAACTGGTGCAACTTCCGCCCAACTAGTGAGATAGTCGATTGCAGTAATGATGTATCGTGCACCAGTCTGCTTCCCTTGTGGATTAATAGAACCCACAAAATACACACCCCATTTATCAAATGGTTGTAGGGTCACCTGTGATACTAGCGACATCTCATCCCGCTGCGATGGTTTACCGACACACTGGCAAATGTCATAGCTCCTCGTATAGTCTGCGACATCATTATGTAACGTAGACCACCATAGTCTGGCGTGCAACACCTTCCACGCAGTAGCGCAACCTCCATAGTGACCTCCCGCAATTCCTGCATGTGCTTCTACGAGAATGGGACCCTGCTCATGCAATAAAATACATCGTCGCAAGATTTCATCCAGTCCAAGCTTATATAATTGTCTCGGAATTAATTGAAAATGAGAAGCCTTTATGACTAGCTGCTTCTTTTGGCCAGTCGACATGTCCTTCGAGGCGACACCAATGGCCAAAAACTGAATAATTGGTGCATATTGATCATCTGCGATGTCAACACAGAAGAGTTGCGCATCTGGAAATCCATCATCAATATTGGTTGGTTCTTCACCATTCTCGACATGAGACAGATGATTAGGGCTAGCGTTCAATTGCCCTGGATTCACCACTATTTCAAAATCAAACTCCTGGAAGAGTAACATCCATCGACAGATCTTCCCCCCCAACACAGGCTTATTGACGAGGTATTGTAAAGCAGAATGATCAGTGAACATCTTGAAATGCCTGCCCAACAAGTAGTACCGAAACTTTTGCAGTGCATAAACCATCGCCAAGCCTTCCCTTTCCATCATTGTATAATTTTGTTCAGCAAAATCCAACTTTCTACTGGCATATGTGATCGAGTGATCCAAGTTTCCCTGACCTGGTTGCACAAGAACGACCCCCAGCATGATAGAAGAAGCGTCAACGTGTACATGGAACTCCTTATCCAAATCAGGAAAAACCAGTATGGGTGTAGAGGCCATCTTGGCTTTCAAAGTGTCAAAAATTCCTTGACATTCTTGAGTCCATTCATAAACTGCATCCTTCTTTAGTAATTTATCCATGGGGGCAATAATCGTAGTGTATCCTTTGGTGTTCCCTAGTGTGGCCTGAAGCATTTTGACATTAGTCAGTGGTGGTAAACTAAGGATTAGCGCAATCTTTGCCGGATCAACCAACAGATCTTCTTTGCAGATGATGTGCCCCAGTAGCATGCCAAATGGTGCAAAAAAATACACTTTTTAGAGTTTAAAGTGATCTGATGCCGGCGACACCTTTCCTCCATCAGCCGCAGGTTGTCTAGATGGTCCCTAATTAGTCCATAGATAGTCCAGTCATCCATATACACATGCATGAACTTTTGAATAAAATATTTAAATACAGGGACAACTACGTGAGAGAATACAGCTGGTGCATTCTTCAGCCCAAAAGGCATGACTGTATATTGAAAACAGCCCCACTCAGTGACAAACTTAGTCTTATAGCAATCCTCCTTTGCAATTTGGATCTGGTGGTATCCTAAGAAGCCATCCGTGAAAGAATACATCTCCTAGCCACCTACACCTTCAAGAACTTCGTCTGTAAAAGGGGTCGGGAAGGAAACATGTACACATGCATCATTCAACTTCCTTAGGTTGATGTAAATGTGTATCTCTCCTATATTTTTATCCTATACCACCATAGGACTTATCCACTAGGATTCTTCTACAGGCTCGATGATCCCAGCATCAAGCATCTAGTCAATCTTGGCCTTCACACGGTCCTTGTATCATGGATTCAGTCGGTATGGCCTCTATCACACCGGTTTGGCATCTGGCTTCAAGATTATTTTCATCTCCCCCAGGTCTCCTAAAATTCCCTTCATCTATGAAAACCGTGTCAGAAAAAGGTCCTGGAATGCATGTAGTGGATCCGTGATCTTGGCCATGGTCTCCCCGTCCCAATATTATCTGACATTAGCAAATTTCGGGTTCTTTGCCGAGCCAATGTTGACTTTTTGGAACCTCATCAGCTGACTCATCGAGTCCGTCGGTATGTCGGGGGTTGTAACATCATGAATTCCTTTGGACTCTGGAATATTAACATTCCGCAACTCATCATCATCTTCAGTTTCCGTAGACAAGTTGTAGCGGGTAATCATGGATTCGATTGAACAATTCACATGTGGATCAACTAGATAGGAAACAAGGGTAACCTTGAGTATGACGTCGTGGATGATTTGTAAAGCATTACATACCTCTAGGTTGATGTCCTCAAAACTAAATGTTCGCACAAAACAAACAGACAACTCTTCCCAAGTGGTGATAGTCCTGCGCAACTCTCTCACCACATACTAGGATCTTGACATTTCTTCTAGAGTGTGAACGAAACCATGGACGCATTCATATCTAGGTTGTGATTCCCATAAAGTATGGTGTTCGATTAAATGACCAGTGGGATCATTCTATCTATCATACCTCTCAGCATGATAGACCTTTAAATCACCGAAGTGGACCATCATCAATTTGCGGCACTGTTCCCAGTCATGGATCATCTGTTTGTGTGTCACCCACCATCGAGCTGGAGTAGCCTTCAGTTCTACATCAAAAGCCAGTACCCTTTGCGGTTCAAAAAATTTCTCTTCAAATTCCTGAAATAAATCTAATAGTCCCAGTAGTCCTTCATAAATGGGAAACTCGACAGTCTCAGTTGCAACATGTCGGAGAGACTGTGTAATCAACCCACATTTTTTGAATGATAATTCATGCAACCAATTCTGCCAATTTTCTACAGCGTCTTCAGAGTCAGAGGACGTAGAACTTGCGCTGTTCCATCCAAGTTTTCCATTGACGGTAGGATGGATATAGTCTTCAGATATGTTATAAGCGTGATCCCAACTTCTCTCGACTTCATCCTTTATAGGTTCAATATATCATCATCCTTCCTGAGACTCCATAGGAGCAATGACCTTGACATCTTGGTTTTCAAATTTCATAACTCATTTTTTGAAGTTGATAACTACCATTCTATCATTAGCCCTTCCAATCCCTAGTAGCATGGGATAGGAACCACCGTCTTCTACGACTTCTATCACATCAAAGTCAGCATGCATTTTCATACCTTCAATGTCAATAACCAAGTTTGAAACATGACCGATGGGCTGAACCTTCACCTGATTTGCTAGTTGCAGTTGTATCGGTGACCATCCCAATCTTGGATTTCCCATCAATTTCCAAGTTTTCTTGGTTAAAATGTTTACATATTATCCAAGATCCAGAATGACCGAGTCAACCTCATAATCTCCAATCTGGATATTCATCCTCATCTCCTTTCTTGTCTTCCTTTTTTGCAAATAATTCACAGCATAATCCTTCACTGTCTTATCTGATTGGTGTCATAGTGTCTCAAGCTCGACAAGGGTGTCAGAGTCCCTTACCAGCGATAGACAACTCTCAAAGAACTTTCACAAGGTACCATGCTGCTCTGATGGTCCTGCCTCTACAGATGGATTGAAAGCAAATGGCATATCAACAATTGGTAACTTACTTGGATTTCTCCCGATTGAATTCTTTGCATTAAAGAAGGTGTATTTCTCTATCACAATATCAAATGTGACCTTTTTCTTACCATCGAGCCAAACTTACAGTCGTGGTCCATCGTCTCCAGTTGTCGCACCAACGCGAGTGACGATCCCAACGTTGACATCCTTCATTCGCAGCTTGGCCTAAATAGTGGAAACTGTCGATCCTTAATTCAAGTTCAATGGTGGGTTCTGATTCAATGGTTGATTCATTGGTTGGTTCTAATTCAGAGGTGGGTTCTAAGTCTGAGACTACGGTGGGACCTAGTTCTGCATTATCAATTGGTTTTGTACTTGGAATGCAGGCTGATTCTGATTCTGCACATTTTTTAACTGAGGAATGTTTCTTTCCTGCCATTTTCCGATCAACTAAGGTAATATTTCAACATTATGATCACTTCCTACACAGTGTGTACACTGTGCATGAGGGAAGTCCCTCTGATAATGCCCAAATATTCCACAAGTTTAGCATTGGATTGATTCATGACCTCGTCCTCCTCCTCGACCTCTGAACCCTCCACAGAATCCTCCTCAGACTTCTCCATGCTGAAACTGTGGTTGGGCTATATGTTGATGCGGTGGGTTTGGTTGCTGATAGACATAGGGTGTGGCTTGATCATATTGTGGTTGAATATATTGTATTCATGGTGCCTGGTTATACTGTGGTTGTACCACCATTTGTGGCGGAGGTGCAAACTGTAGCTGCGATATAAACTGTTGTTGCGGTTACGTGGGGACAAACTGCAACGGAGGTGGTGGTGTATATGGCACTTGTGCTGCTGTTTTTACTACTTGTGTCTATTCTTGCATTGTCCGGTGGTCCTCACCTTTCACGAAGTATGAATCATACATCCTTTCCTGGAGCAAATCATAAGCTCAGTAGTTTTTATCATCATGTCCGACGGACCGAAAAAATGTACAGTACAGATTTTCTACCTTGGTAACCATCTTCTGCATGTAATCACAGTTCTCATGTCCATGCCCATAGACCTGACATATACGACACCATGGTACAACAGCACATCTCAATAGATTTGGGGCTCCTGATAGCAAATAGTTCTAAAATGTCGGACATGTTTCCTTGGTATGTCCGTCTGCATGGAAACAGGTGCACCAAATATCATCATGATCTTTTTTGGCCTTTTTGATATCTTGCAGTTGGAACGTCAAATTAGCCAACTGTGCTTGAATCTGGTTCATTCTAACTGCATATTCTCCTACTAGTGATGCCTCCAATTTCATTACGGTCTCCAGAGCCTCGCTCTGTGTCGCAATATTTTGTTGCATTAGCGACTGTCTGATATGCGGGACAAGCAGGGAGATGAACCATTCCTTGTGTTGAACATTGCTCATCTAAAAATAGACCCGATCCATCAATGTCTTAAACCGCTGATCAAAGTTCCAAATCATCTCATTGGGGAACTATTTGATCTCCTTCAATTCAGTAATATACCGAGCCTCAGATTTTGGCTTCTTAAATTCTTCAAATAACCCCGTTTGGATCTCATCCAATCTCTTTGTGGTATCTCCCTGACGGACCCGTGTGAATCTCATGAACCATTCCAGTGCACAGCCCCTCAGAGTAGTGGCCAACTGACTTTTCTTAACATCATCATCGACAGTTTATTGGGTGGTCCAGATCACCTCACATAAGAACCAGTACTACTCTGGATCATCAGTGCCATTCCCATTGAATATCGGTAACTTCATTTCGTCGCCTGCCATTCTGGGCCTTCTTCCTCTTGCTGGTGCTCTTTCACTAGACTATTGCTGACACATCGGGCAAGTTGACGCAGAGTGTGTATTTTTTCCTTTTGGTGGAGTAGTGCACGGAGGTGTGGGCACGTTACTGTTGGGGTTCGTCCTATTTTCCTTGCGGGCATAACCTAGGTCTGGTCATCCTCATCGTCACAAAAATGTTGCTTCATCCCATGTGGTTGTTCTTCATGGCATTGCACTTTGATCGCAACAGGACCTTCTCCTGTCCTCTGCCTCTTCTCTCAAAATCTTGCTCCTCCCTTTGTACAACCACTTGTTTCCTCGACGACCTTTACATTCTCACCAGAACTCATGCCCATATACCGCTTACCTTTTCATGCATCTCCCCCTTTCTGTCGTGGTTCCTACATCCTCTGTACACTAGATTTAAACTACTCTTAGTCCATCTTTAGAATACCTTTTTCACAAACTAGTTGCTTAATGGATAGCTGCAGTGACAACAAGAACCTTCCTCGAGGTCCACTAAAGAACTCTCTTTCTACTTCACTAAAGGACTTATTGGTGTCGACTGCAAAGTCGTTAATGTATCCTTCTAAGATAATATCCAACCATGCTTCAACTACCCGCGATGCCCTATTATTGGTTTCTTGTAACTCCTGGATCAACTCTGGAGTCCAGGATGTTGGCTCTCCTCCTTGAAATTTTGTCTTCTTCTTAGTGAACTTTGCCAGCCATTCCTGCAAGAGGACAAGAAATTAACAAAAGGACCATTCGTGAGGACCGTCATGGATATACCTATCCTGCCAATGGCCCGTTGACAACTTCGGATTCTAATTTGCAGCTTTAGCAAACTCCCGCAACTTTATATCAAACCACCCTTCAATCTTCGGTTGAGCCGGATGCCAAAACATATCCTCCTCTAAAAGCAACTCGGGTCTCGACAACAGAACCATTTGTTGGCGAAACCCACCAACAAAACCTTGTCGACATAGGTTCCCACTCTGTCGACACCTAACCAACACAATCTCCCTGAGTACCGACCTAGACAGGTTTTACCTTTCCCAGCAATGTCTGCGGAGTAGATGAGGTGTTTAAGGGAGAGCTATCGAAACCGAATTTCCGGCAGTGGGGACATAGAATATGAGGATCCGACGAAAGGACACCATAACTACTAGATCCACAACTTTGCAATTGACTTTACACCATTTTCTCAACTTGTAGAGTGTATTCATAACTTATGAAATCATTATAGCATCATACAGTTGTCACAATATTGCTAATACCACAGCATTGTCCATAAAACATATCTACTCATAGTGCAACAAACAGTACCAAAAAAATAGATCGCATTGATAAAATAGAAAGAGACTTAAATCACAACAACATTATACCAAAACAGGTCACAACATCATAACAGAACAGGTCGCAACATCATAACAGATTAGATTGCAGCAGTGATAACATACAAGATTTGTGCCACAATTGCCATATCATATTAACCTTGCGCAAAGAACCCACATTACACAAATCTTCTCCAAAACTGGAGACTGCACACATCAAGAAAACCTAGATAAATCACAAATACACAGGAAATTCTTCACAAAACCATATCACACTAGATCTTATGCCTCAATTATCCTCTGATGTGATTCTCCTATGATAATCATGATCCTCTTTTTCTCCTATTTTCCTCTCTATTCTACTTGTAAAACTAGATCTATATAAATAGGCTTGTGCCATTACATTTAGGGTCCACTTCTAACTAACTTCTAACTACTAATGACCTATTACAACAAAACTTGGTCAAATAACATATAAAATATTCAAAGCGGTTATTCTTCCACCCATCACGCTAATCTAGACTTGAGCGGTACTGTGTGAGGTTGAGCAGCTGCCGCAATGCTGCGCAACTCACTTACCAAAACCCCTTCCAACATATACTCTGCACTATCATCGACAAAGGGGATTATGTTAGCATTTTATCCTCTACTGCATAGAAATCCATAGGTTCTCCTTTACTTGTGCCATCCACTAATTAGATACTGGATTTTAATTGAAGACCCAAAGCGCCTTTAGGGATCCTTCCTCAATTGTCTATTACTTTGGAAGGAAAAACTATCTATATCGATGTTATGGTAGTCCAATGTCCCTTATATTTCAATCTACTCCTTGGGCGTGATTATGTTCATGCCATGGAATCTGTGGTGTCCACACTCTTTTGAATGATGTATTTTCCCCATGATTGGAAGATTTTGACCATTGATCAGCTTTCCTTTGTTAAACCTAATTATCGTGTGACTCCTAGTCATCAGACTTCCCTGAATCTCCCACATGTTCTTGTGGCTCTTTCCCATTCTAGTTAGCTTCTTCCCATCATAGGTAAAATGGGGGGCATGACTCTAGTATATGGACATCATACTGGAGTTTAAGCCACTAGATTTTATGTAATGGGGGCAACCTACCAACCTATGGATATCATGTTGGGTAGGAGTAGGTTCATGAGCATAGTTCATTTCTCTATGTCAAGATCGTTGAAAAATGAAACAGGTTGTTGAGCAAAGTTCTCATTCTATGTCAAGATCGTTATAAAATGAAATGGATGTCCTTAAGCATAGTTTACCTTTTTGTTTCAAGCTTGCATAAAAATGAAACCATGTTTCAAGCTTGTGTAAAAATGAAACAGGTCATTGTGAGCATAGTTCCTATTCTTTGTCAATCTCGTTAAAACTGAAATAGATACCTGTGAGAATAGTTTATATTCTATTTAAAGCTCGTTAAAAAATGAAATAGGTTGTTTCAAGCAAAGTTTACCCTTTTGGTTTCAATCTTGCATAAAAATGAAAACATGTCTGAGAGCATAGTTATTCTTCTACGTCAAGCTCGTTAAAAAATGAAACAGCACCTGACCATCATGTCAAGTTCTGATCATCATGTCAGTTTTCTTCAAGCATATTTATTTTATGTTTCAAGCTTTTGTAAAAGTGAAACAGGTCATTTTGAGCATAGTTCTTCTTCTGTGTGAAGCTCGTTAAAAAATTAATCAAATACCTTGAGCATTCTTTTAATCGACCTTTGAGCTCGTTAAAAAAAGTAATATGGTGTTGATCTTACTTTTCATTTCTTGTGCTCTGGTTAAAACATGAAAAGTGGTTTGAGCTTACTTTATCACTTTTTTGTGCTTTGGATTCAAACATGAAAAAGGTTAATGGAGTCTCCTTTAAACTCTTTTCAGACTCCCTAAATATGAAAATATTGTCGAGTACTTGTCTTCTTCATACTCATAAAATTATTTGAAGAGTTGTCTCTCCGATGGTAGGTTGTCTCCTTTTCGGTTCAGATGGACTATTTACGAAAAAGGAACACTCCAGCCAATCATGACTGGAAGAGTTCTCTTGGGTATTATTTTACACTTTTTCAGGCCATAGAGACTAAATCATAGAAAAAAGGACCCTTTGGAGTCTTCTTTTGTCTTTGTTCAGACTCTCTAAACATGAAAGATAACGAGTTTTCTTTCATTGGACTCGTTAAACTAAACACTAAGAGACCCTTGTTTGGGAATGAACCCATCCTTCCTTAAGTTTGTAAAACATATGAGGATGGAATTTCTTCGGACGAACTAAAACAAGTGTTTTTTACCCTCTTTGGACTCATAAAAATGATAAGAGGAACTCATCAATCATGATGGGGAAATTAAGGGAAGGGAATCAGTTCATTTTGCAAATAAAATGGCAATTTGTCGTCACCTTTAAACATGGCACTTGTCTGCATTTCATTCATCCAATTGGGTAAATCAGTTTGTCTTTGAGTCGATCCAGTTTCATGATTCATGTCACTCCTTTCAGTTTTTCAAAGAATGCATTTTCCAATGTCGTATGGTGTTTCACCTTGTCGAGTCAATACTGCAAAGTCTTTTTTCATGCCTCCTGATGTTCAAAGGGAAGTTATAAGTTTACCTATGCAGTTAAAATAGCCTTTTGTGTCCGTACCTTTTGAGTCAGTTCGATGGTTACATTATCTACAACATTCCAGAACTTTGTTTCAAGTTTCGTGTCGTCGATGTGGGATTCATCATGGCCCTCCTTCGACGAGACTATTCCCATCGATATCAGCTCATCATCCGGGAATTAGTCTTAGAAACAAGTTTAGTACCTTGAGATCTGTATGCCTCAATGACAGATTCTCTCACTCTCGAATAAGGTTCACATCATTAACCTTTGATCAAGATATTAGACTTCATGTTCTACATCAAATCATCTATTCACACTTTGTAGATTGTACTAGGGTACCATGGGAATCATTGACATTAATGGTGATCTCCCACACACTTTTTAACAGTTCACATCATTGACCAGTAATCAAATGGTTTCTACCATGTTCAACTTCATATCATTGTAATCACATGGATAGAATCGTACTTTGTGGAAGATGAGACGAAGACCCTGGATATTTGCTATAAAGCACTCATAGCTTTTTCCTTGGGTTGCAATAGAGTATATTGTATGAAATATCAGCATGGATCCACATTTGTATGGTCATGGCTATGCTCAAATTTGTGTATGTATGACATAGATCTACATTGTATATCTAGTAGATATGTCCAAGTTTGAGTCCTCTATCACATGGATCTATGTTGTATTCTAATAGCCATGTTTGTTAATCTCTCCCATGGATATTCCTTTTAGTGGTCTGCAGCCATGGTGAAGACACATTTTCTCATGAGTCAAACGTATTGATGTATTGCATATGTCTGGTTGATGTTGATCTCAGATCATGTCGATTCTTGCCTCAAAGTGATAACTTGCTTTATCAAATATCTTACCTATCGTATCCCTCTCGCCTCATGCTTTGGGGGGCATTCTGTTACACCCAAATCTCATCATCAACATGTGATAATATCCTAAACATCCATGTTTTCCCTCATTCCCAAATCTTAAAGTGAAAACATTGATCCAGATGTCAATCTTGCATATAAAAAATTAGCACTTATTCTACCCTTAACCCTAGGAGCAGTACCTTCTTCAACATCTCCTGAGTTGTGTTGAAGACAAGTGGTGGCACTACCTTTAATATTTTTTTGAAGAGCGGTTCTGCCCTATCACCGCTCTGTCATCAAGGCACAAGAGCGGTGCCCTTGGTAAAAAGTGAAAAAGAGAGACTTCACGAAGCTTCATGGCAGGCCTTATCCCTATTCACCTGGGTTAGTTAAGCTCGAGATCCATCCTTTGGGGATCTCCCATCCACCTCACCCACCAAAATATCAACCATCTCTATCCATTTGAGGCATATAAAAATAGGCTCATACCCCATGGTTGAGGGGAGAGCAAAGTCATGTTGTCATTTTGACATTTTGGCCTGATCCATTAAAGTGAATGTTAGTGACAGAAATTGTTCTCAGACTACAGAAGAACAAGCCAACACAATCTCATAAAAATTAATAAAACAAGATAGGTTTTTTAGGGTTTTAGTTGTACGGTTTGTAAACAAGGGGGTAAAAACTTCACAAGGCTAAAGCAAACACTAAATGATGCACAATTTAAGGACTGAGATGAATAACATATAAAACATAAACCAGATACAATAATCACAGCATTAAATTCTATCCACAGTTAACAAGCACTTCATGAATAATAACCTTAAACAAGAAATGAATATATCAACTGAGTGATTAGACAAATCAGAAATGGAATCAACCAATAGACTAAAAAGGGCTTATAGTTGCATATATTTCATAATTCAGTCATCAAAAACACATAAGAGTTTTTACACTTAGCTCATAAACCACAGCTTCATAGCCTCCCCTTGCAACAAAAATCGAACCCTGGGTCCTTTCCTAAACTTACATTTATCTTGTTTTTTCAAAAACAGTTTCATAACTCAACAAACTACCTTTAGGTCATCTATCGAATTGTTCAATAAAACTATCATAATACACAAATGAAATAACTTTTTCAAACTAACTAATAACTACTTTTCTTAAAGTACTTTTACAAGTCCTTTGCTACCTCTGGTAAAAGAGCAATTCCTTCTAAAGCTTGGGTCTTCTTTCTTTCTTTCTGGTGATCTGCTTCCAAGTCTTCAACTCTTTTTGTCAGCTCTTCATTCTGCTGTGTCAGCTCTTGAATAGTTTGTTTTAGTTCTGTAAACAGGTTCTCTATCTGTCTCTTTCTTTTTAAAGCCTCTTTAGAAACTGAAATTAATTCCTGATAATGACTATTTACTTCTTCCAAATCTTCTCTCTATATTCTATTTGCAGTCACTATTCCTTCATTGGTCTCATGCAAGTACTCAATTTGATATTTGTATTGTTTGATACTCCTCTGCAAATTTTCATTTTCAGAATCAATGCACCTTCCTTCTGATACTGGATGCATTCCTTCTAGCATCCAAGGGATTTTCATCTTTCTGAAGATCTCTTCATCTTTTTCCATATGCTCTGTCAAGGTCATAGGGGTTTCTGAATACTCATTAGCTTTAATATTACATTGGACTGATTGCTTATCAACCTCTCCTTTTTCTACACAAGAGCTCTTTAACTCATTTTGATGCTAGTCTAAAATCATTTTCCTTCAAAATTCCATGAATATTTCTAAGATCTTGTTTTCAGTGAAAACTGGTTTATTTTCTGAAACTATTTGCTTTTTACCCTTCACAATATCTTTATTTTGATCTTCATTATCTTCTAATTCTTCCTAATATGTAGAATCTTCAATTACTGTGATCTTCTTTTAAGCTAGTTTAGGGTTTAAAAGCTTCTTCATATTTAACTTGAGTTTGTTCTTTGGCCTAGTCTTGGGCCTCGAAGCTATTGCAATTTCTCCTAACATTTTTAAAAACTTCCCTTGATGTTTAATAGAATCTAGTTGGACAACTTTCCTTTTCCTCCCTCGTGACATTGCTTCATCATCAGAATGTGTATGTATATCCTGTTTGGTAGGAACCCTAGATTCATCAGATAATGACCTTTTCTCATCTTCAGAGAGTACTGTAATAGGAACTTGTTCCTATTCTTTCACATCTTCCCTTATACCTTGGTTTAGTTCTACAGGAAAAACATCTTCTACAAGCTCCATTTCCTTCATTTCTGCCTCTAAAACTTTGTTTTACTCAATATTGATTTGCTTCAATTTCAATATTTCCATCTTCTTGGTTCATAGATTTTCCTGGTTTATTATCTCCTTCATTCTTAACCGTGACCTTCTTTTTAAGTTTTTTGACCAAATTTCGACCGATTATCAACTGTCTCTTATGACTGCTCTTCTTTCTCTGTTTGAAAACCAGACCAAAATAGGAAATAATCCCATGTTTTCTCTTGCTTTCAAAGTAAAGTATTTATGACTAGTTTTATAATCCTATGATGAAACAAATATTGTTTGGTGTGATCCTGATGCTCCCTCACCCTGCTAGACATCTTTTGTAAACTTTTCGAGAAGAATAATGGGAGATTCATTTTGGCTTCATGGCCGAGATGTTGCAAAAACTTAAAATGATACTTGAAAACAAATGCAAATCTCCCTTCACAAGTGATATAACTCTATGGGATTTTGATTGGCTCTATCCATTCTGGCTTAAATGTCTGAATAGGTACTCCCTTTCCCCAATCTGCCACTGCATCTGGAAGTAAGTATTTCTGTGTATCAAAGGTGAAAGGTACTTTTTTAAACCAGTAATCACCCTCATCTAAGATTCCTGTAGCTTCTACTAACAATTATCTGGTCAACTTAAACTTCAAAGTATCAAAAGTCACCATATCTTTATCCAAACACTGAGCAAATTTATAAGCCTACTTCTGAGTGATATCCCTCAATTCTTTCAAAAAAATTTAACCAGCCTGCCTCTGAAAGCAATTTTGCACGGTCTAGAAAAGTCTGAACCCAGGCCATGTCTGAAGGTTCAGCTCTATTGGTTTTACCACTTCTTTTCATTTTGAATGACTGTCAAATTGCTTCTTCAGCAAAACAAAATCTAATTCTATTCAAATCTTGACAATTTGACAGACAGAGCTATGTTAGGAAACCAAAAACCCTAAACTGGACTCTATCACTTAAACTAATGAATGCCTTAATTCCATTGACAGAGGATTCGATATAAAGTATGAATTAGGTTTACATACTAATAATCTTCATTCAATTCCATCATTAACCCTTTTCTTAGTAAAAACCCAAATACATGGACTTTGATATCAATTCATAGCCTACCTGTCAAAGTGATGAATCCAGGTGCTAGAATCGTGCTTTCTTGACTGTCAGGTGTCCAATTTCATTCCTCAATCTTATCTGACCACTACGATAACTCCAAATGATCACCCTTCAAAATCCCTAATTTTCTGACCTGTTTCAATATTTAATTACACACTGCTAACACTTCGCCACGAACTCATATGATCTTCGTGCACTTCAGTGGATACGAAATTCAAGGCGAGTTTGTCTCATTGTGTTTAATCATCATTATTCCATCACTCTGCAACAGACCACCGCAACTCGCCCTCATGATGATTTGCTTGAAGAATTAACACCTGTCATAATGATCATTCTAGAGGAAACACGTATCAAATCCATCAACCAAATATGAATGACCTCTCATGTGTGAGAATTTTAAAAAAATTGAACAAAAAATGATGATTTTCAAACTGCGCGATTTTCTTGTAGCGCATGTGTGTAATTTTTTCAGGCTTGCGCTACAAGAAAGTTTGCTTTAATGATTTTCAAAAATATAACAACTAGCAATGATTTAACCTTGGTAAAATTATCTAGATTAAAACTTTATGATATTTTTAGGACCTTTTTAATTCATATAAACATTCTATAAGCCCCCTAACTGTGAATTTCGATAAATAAAATCAAAATTGAAAAATAAAACTAAGAAATCATATAAATATGAAAATTAAAGAAAAAATATTTAAACTATCCTAAGAAACAAAATTTTCTAGGAGAAATGAACAAAACCAAGCTTCAAAACATAAACAAATGCATTAAAAATGAGAAACAAAAACAAGCTCTAACATCTGGCTCCTGCTACGAGATGAAGTCCTCCCTGTGACGCTTCAAGAACTTGTAGATCAGTGCATTCTGTGTTGTAACTATAACTGCCTACTACTCTGCAAAATTTCCGTTGCATCGTGGAGTCTTTATTATGTTATTCACACAGGTATATACAATGAAAGTATAATACTTACCTCACAAGCTGTAAAAATGTTTGAGGAATTGTCCATTAACTAGATTAGACAATTCCTCACCATCCAAAGTCTATAGCACAAAAGTATTGTTTTCTAGAATCATTGATACTATGAAAGGACCAAACCAAAGATTATCAAACTTGTCATGCTTTCCTTTCTGCTCCTTTCTAGCATCCCACCTCAAGACCATATCTCCATTTGAAAAGGTATCCTCCTTGATTTTTCTGTCAAACCTTTTCTTAACCTTTGTCCTGTATAGCTGACCTTTTTCCTCTATTGTTTTATGTTTCTGCTGTAATTCTATCAATGCATAAATTCTTCTTTGAATATCACTGGGTTCCTCTTGAATATCTTGAATAAATTTCATCACTGGAATTCCAAGTTGGACAGGAAACACTACATCAGTACCATAAACCAACTGAAAAGGAGAGGTTCTATGGCCTTTTTATTATTATTCTATCTACCCACAATGCATATTTTAACATAGAGTCCCAAGATCATTTATTCTGCTTCAATAACTTCTTGATACTCTGAATAATACTCTTATTAGTGGACTCAGCTAACCCATTTCCCTGAGGATAATAGGGTGTGGAGTGTTTCAAAATAATCCCATTATTTTCACAAAATGCCACCATATATTTAGATTTAAAAGCTTGAGCATTATCAGTCAATAATTTCCTAGGACATCCAAACCTGCTAAGAATATTTTCCTGAATAAACTCTATGATCACCTTATCTGTTGTATTTCTCATGGGAATGGCTTCTACCCATTTAGTAAAGAAATCTGTAGCAGTCAAAATCCATTTATGCTGCCCTGAAGAGGAAGGATTTATCTCTCCTATGAAGTCCAACCCCCACTGCTGAAATGGGGCATTTACTGCAATTGACTTTAATGGTAATGACATCAAAATTTTCTTACCAGCAAACTTCTGACAAGGGATACATTCTCTTACGTGTTGATATACATCCAAGAATAAAGAAGACCAATAGTACCCATCTCTTAGAATTTTATAAGTTGTTTCCTTCCAATACTTATGTCCCCCACAAGCACCTTCATGTGATTCAGATATTACTTCTTCAATTTCTGGCTTATCCAAACATCTAAGTGAAATACCCCTTGGATCTTTGCAAAACAATTGTTGTTTTATCAAACAATATTTAGTAGTTTTCAACTTTAATGACCTACCAGCTTTCTTGTCTAGATGTTCTGGACATTGTAAATACAAAAGAAAATGTACAATATCTGCATACCATATGGAGTCTACATAATGGTCTGTAATCTTTACTTTCTCCTGCTTTGCTTGAAATTTTTCCTATGTTGGTTGTTCTACCATGAGATGTAGACCTAAAGCTTGGAAATTTGAATCAGCTAATAATTTATCCAAACCTTGACCCTTTACTAGCTTTGTAGGTCTAATGTCCACATCATATTCCATTATTTTTGCAATCCACTTCCCTCTTTTTCCCTCACTGTCAGGTTGAGTCAAAACATCCTTAATGGAAGCATTAGGAACATAAGCAATAACCTTGGAATGCAAAACATAAATTCTAAAAAACTTCAATGCTTTTACCTATGAGTAAGCCTGATTCTCTAAAGTGTTGTATTTTATCTCTGAGTCTCTGAGAGTCTTGCTGAAAAATGCGATTGGTTGTTCAAGACCATCCTTGTTCTTCTGTAATAAAACAGCAACCAATGTATCCTCAGATGTAAAAGAAAAAGTTAAAAGTTCCTTTGTAAAATTAGGACTTACTAATACTGGTGCTTCCATAAGAGACATTTTAATCTTTTCAAATGAGTTTTTTGCTACTACAGTCCACTTGACCTCCTGATCCTTCTTCAACATAGATGTAATCTGTTTGATGGTTTCAACAAAATTTGGTATGAACCAATGCAGAAAATTAATTTTACCAATAAAAGATTGTACATCCTTCTTGCTCCTTGGTAAACTTATTTTTAGAATTGCTTTCACCCTTTTCGGATCAACTCTTATGCCATCAGCTGAAACTAAATGACCCAAGAACTTACCTTCTTGTACAACAAAATGTGATTTTTTTGGATTCAGAGATAAACCGTATTTTCTGCATTTCAGAAAATTTTGTTTTAAGTGTTTTAGATGCTCATCATCAGATTGTGAAAAGAATGTAATATCATCTAAGTAAATCACTACAAACTTATCTTTTTCCCCTACAAAGGCTATATCCATAGCTCTTTCAAAAGTAGCTCCAGCATTCATTAATCCAAAAGGCATTTTATCGTACATGAAAGTACCCCAAGGAGTAGTAAAAGTTGTCTTTTCTTTATCATCAGGGTGCATGGCAATTTGATTATATCCTGAAAAACCATCAACCATAGAAATTCTTTGTGCACCAACTACCTTCTGCAATATTTGTTCTATTTTTGGCAAAGGGTAATTATCCTTCAATGAAGACCTATTTAGATTTCGAAAATCAACACACAGTCTGATTTCACCATTCTTTTTTCTGACAGGAACTAAATTGGCTACCCATGAAGAATATCTGAGGGGAACTATAATCTTAGCATCTAACAACTTTTTAACTTCCTTTTCTATGATGGGAAACAAAGCAAGATTGATCCTCCTTAATTTCTGTCTGAAAGGTTTAACATTTGGTTTTAATGGTACTTTATGCTATATAATACTTGTACCATATGTCTTCAAATCTTCATATGACCAAGAAAAAATATCAACATACTCTTTTAACAACTTGATGTACCTATTTCTCTGCTCTATTGTGAGTGCCTTTGAAATCTTCACCATTCTGGGATGTTCATGGGTGCCAATATTACAGTCCATTACATTTTCTTCTGAAGACAGTACAACTGGTTTTAAAGGTGTATCATCCTTTGAAAATATCCTCTCTAAAGGCACCAGATACTTAGGAATGAAATTACTTTTTAGCTCAATAATCTTGTGACCTGCAATCACATTTTCTGCAATACCCTCTATATGTTCAATTTCATCATCTTGCTCTTGGTCAATTATAGAATTGGAAAACTCACCTGTCAGCTCTAAAAATATTTTTATCTCAAAATCATCTTCAAAGACTCTCCACTGCTTTATATTATCAGGCACAGAAGGTATGTACCTAACTTCAATAGTATACTTGAGCTGTGTTGTTTTGGGAATCCTGAAATGTGTGGCTGCTAGGGTGTGATAGCTTGATAAGCTTCTTCCACTGCCGATAGGGGCACTTTAGGTTCATGGTGGGTAGGGAGAACCCAAGGATCAGTCCTATCAACAACCGTAGCAATGGAATTTCACACACTAGTAGAACCTATATAATTAATAGGAGCTAGAAGATCGAATGTGCCCATCAGTGATGCATGCATTCTAGCCCCTAAGCTCTGTGCATCAGGTTTGACCTGATCAACCAATGGCACAGTGGACTCATTAGACTCCATGCATCCTTTTCAAGTAAAATCGAGTTGGTCAACAATAACCAACTTCCCTTTGTGTGGAAACACTACCACCTGAAAGACGGTTGATGCAATAGCAGACATGGCATAAGTCCAGCTCCTTCCCAAAAGAAAATTATAGTCCAAAGATGCGTCAATCACCTCTACCTCAACAGACACCGCTTTCCCTTCCAGCTTAATTTCAAAAGCTGGTAGGATACCATGCAGATGGAATGACCTTCCGTCAAAAGCAGTAAGCAAGGTGTTTGACGAGACGATCCAAGAGCTTTCCAACATGACAAGGAAATAACACATGTAGAAGCACCCTCGTCAAAAACTGCCCTTCCAATGGTCTTTCCACCATGGATGACATCTATTGATAAGGCTACATGGTAAGGTAGGCAAATTTTGACATCAAACAAGTGAAATTTCGCCATGAGACTCAATGAGTCCATACTTCCTAAGGCTACTAAGAGTGCATCCCGTTGGGCAGGACAACTCTGTAACACCTCTAAAGCCGACATTGCATAAGGTGTCTGGGCTAAGTCTTCAACCAAGGAGTAGTTGGATGCATCCCTAGCATTAGGATTATGCAAGGTCTTCTTAAAGACACCTTTCGGTATCTTGGGCATAGTTTCAACAGGTTTCTCAATCGTGAGAAGGTTAGAAGTTTCACCTATAGACTTACCCTTCTCAGAGGTCTCTTTTTCATAGTTCTTATTCCTAGTCTGTAGCAAAGTTGAATATCAAACCATGTTGATATAATTGGGGTCAGGGGCATTTGGGGTGCCCCCTGTTGAATTCAAAGCTGAAGCAGAATTCTGCCCTTGGGGAAACGGATCCTTCGGGACAGTCAGTTGTTGAGCTTTTAACAGCTGCTGGGCTTGTTCCATAAGGAGACAAAGATGGGTGAGGTGATCCTCATGGCACAACTTACATGGGAATTTCACCTTTTTCTTTTCTTTCTTTCCCCTATCAGTATTATTTGCAGGTTTCTGCTTGTTTTGATTTCCCTCCCCTTTCTTTCCTCTCTTATTTTTCCCACCGGGATGCTAGTTTCCCTTCTAAGAGGTCTGTGCAAATACATTTGCAATTTGGGGTGAGGGGGGAGCCTTTTCTTCCTCCACCGTATAATGTTTAACGGACAACTGATGGAGCTGTTTGGCCAAAGATTCTATAGTGGGAGAATTAACGGACCCAACCACACCATCGGAATGGGGTCCGGGCTTAGGTTTCTCTGCATCGTGTGTTGGCCTTGGTGCCTCAAGGATAATCTCATACAAGATCCCAGACTGAGAGTAAATAAAATATAATTGCTGGGCCCTGAGGATAGCTTCTTCCTCACTCGTCACTCCTGAATTAGATACGTCCTTAGATATATAAGGCAATAATGATTTAAGGAACCATTCTAGAAAAAACTCAGGAGGAATAGTGGCTTTAATGAGGCTCTTCCGCCTCCTCCACTCTTGGATGTGAACCAAGATGTGGGTGGCCTTGTTCTATCGGAAGGTAGACAACATGTCCATTCTGAAATCATATCGGACAGGAAGCTGAAAGTGGCTAAGGAATGCGTTAGCCAAGTCCCAAAAACTACTAAACACAGTAGAAGGCAACTCAATGTACCATTTTGTTGTAGTACTCGTCAATGTTCTTTGGAACAGCCTCAACCTAACTAAATATTCATTCAATGAGTTGGAAGAGCACCATAAATGAAAAGTAGTGGCATGAGCCCCAAGATCTTCACCAACTTTTCCTTCAAATTTTGGGATGTCCGAGGGCAATTTGGTGGGGACAGGTGGCCAAGAGGGATCATCCCTCACCGATTCGTTCATCAGTTTAGACAAATCTGGCAAGTTTAATGTTGCCAGGAAAGGAAGCTTAGGTCGAACTGGAGCACTAAAAGTGCCAGTCTGGGGATTAGAGGGACTTGCCCACAAATTCCCATATGTAAAGGTGGGGTTGCCCCCTACTGCTGGTTGCGAAGTGCAGGGGTTACTTTGAAATGGATTCCATCCATAAGCCATAGAATTGTTGGTATAAGGTGTAGTATAATAGGTTCTGGCTGCCCCATTCGAAACCGGGGTTTGAAATACAGGAGCGGGTATCCCTCTGCTAAAAAGAAAAAAGAGAGAGCTCATGAACGGAGTAGAGACTGAGGTTTGGAAACCTTGACCATAAGGGTTAGTGCTTCCAAACTACACTCCTACATAAGAGGGTGGTGGGCCCACATATGGAGTGGATGGGGGTATATGCCCCCCATTCCAAGGAAATCCTTGGACAAAAGCTGAGGATCCTATAGGACCACTCTGCCCAACATGTGTGAAAGAGGTTGGAACTGTAAGTACACTAGGAATCCCAGTGACCATACCACCAGAAGCGCCTACTAAGCTTGTGGGAACCGGCGTTTGAACCACTCGGCTCGCTAGAGTTAAGGGCATAGCAGGTATGCTTGATCTAGGGGTACTTACCGGGGGAGGTAGCACCCCTTCAGCCAAGATGGCTGAGATGAAAATGAAAGAACTCTCTCCTGTACTAGACACTATTCTTCCCACAGGGACACCAATAATGGGTGGATCAAAAGGACGAACCTAAATGATCACAAGATCGTTTAAATAAGTCATAGGTGTATTAAAATTCCTTGCAAACTCGTCAGCCTGCAAGTCTTCTATCTCAACTGTGTTCAAATTAAGATGGTTTTCCCTAAGTTTTGGTTCACCCGAAACTTCACTAACTCCTATCGATTCAAATGAACCATCAGTGTCCAATCTCTACCTTGGAGGGGGAGGTGGAGGTTCCAATGTGATAAGAGGAGGAATGTTTTGTAACCTTCGTGACCTCCTGATAGGTTAGTCCTCCACGATTGTAAATTTGACAATTCAAACCCTAAGGTTGGCTAAACACAGACAAACCACAGAGCAATCACTACGAAAAATCCTAAAGTCTCAGCAGTCAGCAAGGGTAAAAGATATGCTTTCCCGAAGAAAGATGAAAGATAGTTGCTTGGCATCCTTGAAGAGGTTCTTAGGTACAAGCAGATGAATCACCCACCGCCCTCCTACACTTTCAACAAGGGTTACCTTCCAAGCCCGCCCAAGGTGAACCAGAAATAGCCTTCTGGTTTACCTATGTATGAACCCTAGATGACAAGAGACTAGAGGCTACCTTAACTATACCAACAGTCTGGGGGGACAGTCACAAGCCTGATTCATATGCATGGGTAGGGTAGCTGAGCCCAAAACTCTGTCTAGGACAGAATCCCCAGATGCATAAAAATCATGATTTACGTTTCGACAAGGAATCGGAGGGTTATCTCCTTAGTCCAATGCCTCCACACGGCCTCGTGCTTGACTCCCATTTGAGAGGAGCTTCCTAGATACTATCGATAAAGAGAAGGATTTGCCTATCAATTGGCCCACTATGTCTGAATTTAAATACTTATGGGGAATTTACACTTCCTATCCCACAAGTCTAGCCTAAGCTAGTAGGTGTATGGCCCTAAAAAACAAAAATTACTAATAAATTTTAATTATTGTGTTTATTTTAAGCGCTATTTTTTACTTAGAAGGAAAGTGGAGTGAAAGACTATGATGTTTTTGACTCAATAAGAAATGTAAAAATGAATTGGTGTATACTTTCAAAGCAAATTATCACTACTTAAAAACAAGCTTCTCTTTCTTTTTTTTTGTAAATGTAAAGTGATGACAATGCAACGAATAAAGAGAAAACTAAGACTATATTTTTGTAATTTTTGAGATTATATTTAAAAACTGAAAACAAAACTACTATATGCAAAGCAAATGCAAAATTTTCTAATGTTTTCTTTTCACTTTTCAAATTGCTCAAAGACTACTATGCACCTAAATGCACAATACTTGAGTATGCTTGAATAAACTAATTGTATAAAATAAGCAAAATGAATTAAAGCAGACTCATAAAACCAAAGATCAACCACCTAAGGAAGACTTGGAACCCTAGCTTGGGTGGACACAATGAATAGAAATCACTAAGATCAAACAAAGGCAAGTGGCAAACCAACACTATTCGAAAAATGAAAGGAAAATACAGTGTCTAGAACCCTGATCACTGATTCAAACAACTAACACTTGAACCTATAACCCAACAGGCAGATCCAATTCAAGTTGCTAACAGAAAGACAATCCAAACAATAAGAATTCAAGGGCTTTACAAGAAAGCACAAGGTATGGCTAACAAGGTCATCAAACTCACAGTACAATGCTTATAAAGAAGGCCAATCAGCAAACAAAATTTATAGAAGGACAGGGACAAGCAAACCCTAACCCAAAAATTTTAATGCTCAGGATTGTACATGACTGTGTACAAGGGAAACCTGCGTACTATACATGACTGTGCTATAGAGAAACCCACATACACCGACCACTGTACGCGACTGTGTGCAAGAGCAACTCGCTTACAGGTATAAAAAATTTTAAAGGTCTTCAAACACCACTCTAAGCATGAACCAAGACAAGAAAACACACACTGAATCAAGGAAAAGACTGGGCACTGATCTACAATATATAACCCACAGCAATCTGGACTCCCCAGCGGAGTCGCCAATTTTGTTGTTCAGGAATAAACACCCTTATAAACTAGGGTCTGGGGTTACCAACGTACATTTAAAACTTGCAAACAATTAGCTTTAAAGTACAGAAAGGAAATAAGAAGATATATTGGACTCACCCGATTATCGACGGTTGATCCAGGCTTTGTCTTCTCCTGCGCTGCTTCTCTCCAAAGCTTTCAGGGATGCACCTCCTTCACCTGCAAAGAGAAAATTCTCCAAGTACAAACCTATACATGTATATATGAAAGGTTAGATAAATAACATATATAGTGCTTAATCAAATATATTTATCAACCATGATACATGAAAGAGACTCAACACAAATTTGGAAGTAGAATTCCCTTTATTAACAATAAAGAATGAGATAAGTGTACAACTCAACGCCTGAAACAAGGACTCCTCTGCAACCAAAGGACTCTGAGTTCTGCTGCTCCAAAGACTTCTGAAGATATACCACTAGCATAACTTTGCTCTCCAATATTCATTTATTAATGATGTCCCCAAGGCCTCTATTTATACTTTGGGAAATTGAGCAGTTTCGAAGGTTGAGGAGGTTGAGACAGTTGAGATGGTTAATGTTTAGGGCTCAACTAATCTCCATTAATTGCATTTTATTATTTTTAATGTCGAATGGATGTGTACATGTCTATTGATACTGGAAACCCACGTATGACACACGAGTTGCTTTAAGGGAAACTCGCATACAAATTTGTACGCATGTTGCAATGAGAATAATCTCGTACAGTACGTGGGTTGTCAACAAACATAGTCGTGTATGTATGCGAGTTTCAGTGGAGATAGTCACATACAGCAATAAACATATAGAAAGATAAAATGGCAAGATGGTTGGAGGATAAATGCATCTCATGTCATGCTCATCTATAGCGTTTAGGAAACCTTCAATCCTATAGTGTCCTTTTGTGTACCAACATGTGAAGTGTCATCACTCAGATGGAGAAGTGCCATTTGGATTGATAACATAGGGCAAGAGAATCAGCAGTTTGATTATGATCCCTAGGAATATAAGTGATATTAAAAGCCACAAAGTAATTGTCTATCATATCCCATACTTCATTGCGATACACTTTCAACAAATCTTGTTTTACTTTATAGTTGTTCCTCACTTGCTGAACAACCAACTTGGAGTCACCATACACATAAATCTGCTGAATACCTAAATATTTTGCAGCTTTCAAACCTAACAACAAAGCTTCATATTCTGCAGTATTATTGGTGGTAATAAATTCCAATTTATACACTAACCTTACTACTTCACCACCAGGAGATATTAGAAGAACCCCTGCTCCAGCACCTTCTTTGGATAATGATCCATCAAAATACATTTTCCAAACTTCATCTTCTTGTTCCCTATTGCATTTGACCGATTTTTCTTTTTCAACTTGTAATAAGCCAAAAACATCATTATCATCACTAAAATGCAACATACAAGTACCCAAATCTTTTTCAACGGCATACAATGGATGATTTGTAGGATTTTTATCATCAGTGACAATATAAGCAAACCATAATTCTCTATACAACCTTCTGTTTTCACCTCCAAAGATAGGAATAGTTGCATATGTTAAGTCCATCTATAGAGTTCCACCAACCTTCTTGGCCCAAGATCTAGAGAGGAGCAATCCAAACTTAGGTGTAATGTGTGCTACCACTACATCCATAATCACACTCTTCCTTGGTAGCTGAGCTAAACTAACCACCATATCCTTTATCACTCCTAAACATTTTACAACCCATGAAT